>QFEC01002121.1:8510-19983 GCA_003316585.1 Gomphus bonarii | reverse complement strand
TGGCCCAACCAAATGTGTCAATCAAGAACTTGATTAGTACCTTTGCTTGTTTGTCAACGAAAGACAGGATGACTGGGATGACCTCCTACCGATGGCCAAGTTCCAGTACAACAATCACATACATTTCTCCACCCAGCAAACCCTGTTCATGTTGGATATGGGAAGGCACCCATGCATGGGCTTTGAGCCCTGAGAGCCCAAGTCCTGAACTGAAATGGTGAATGAGTTTAAGGACAGGATGGAAGTCATTGGAAGAAGCAAAGTTGGCACTAGCTAAAGTAAAGGATAATATGACTTGGTATTACAACCAACACTGCATCCCTGCCCCCAAGTATCACATGGGCGATTGAGTCTTCCTTGATGGATCAGACATTCACATGACCCAACCCTCCTGAAAGCTCAGTCATTGCTACCTTGGGCCATACATCATTCAAAGCTGAATGGGGAAACACTCATACAGACTTCAACTTCCCCCTTCAATGTCTTGACTTCATCCAGTCTTCAATGTGGTCAAGCTCATCCCTGTTATAAAAAACAGCCAATAAGTCCCTCCAAAGACCATCTCCTCCTCCTACCCATGCTACCAAAATATTCACTGCACATTTAATTCTTCATCCCCCGGCTTGAAGCCTCACAGTATACATTTCATGATGTATATCAAGATAATCTAAACGAATAATGGTACATAGATCCATCTTTTGGATATGTAATCATTTTTCTATTGAATTTCCAATACTTATAGGAGAATTAATTCCCCCCACTTCTATTTCCAATTCCCTAGTGCCCATGACTTGTCCCCAACATTTCTATTGACTATTTAGTCATGATAAAAATTCCCAACAGTATCCAATGTTATAAAATATCCATTTCCATACCTTACATACAGCATACAAGAGAAAAGTAGATAAAATAAACAGTCAGAAAGAACACAGACTCGCCTACCACATATATGCGCCCAGAACCCAAACAGACATTCATAGCAACCATCCCCAAAAAGAATTACTTAGATAGCTTCATTTTTGATACTCACAGAACCTTTTAGATACCATGCAGACACGGCACTTTGGTCCTGGGACAGGGAAGCGCCCGGGCAGCTAAGGGACAGAAGGGATGGAAAGGACTTACAGGGTCAACCCCGAGAGGATCAGACTGTGGTAATGACGGAAATAAAAGATAGAAGACATGGAAACAATATAGGAAAGGACCAGAGGACTCAGGAGTTGGAACAGGAGTAAAAGGGGCACATACATGCAGCCACAGACATCGGCAGATACATTGGAACCAATGGAAGCACCCAGGGGCCAGCAAAATTATCAGAAACACAAGGATACATACCAAAGGGAAGCCTCAAGCATTTTCAGAGGCTACCGATCAGAAACGGAGAGCAAAATAGGTGATGCAGTGATACGTATAGCACAGGGACTCAACATGTCTATCCCAGAGTAGTTTTATTTCTCTTTTCGCTCACAAATCATTAGTATTGCAACTCTGTATAAGAACTAGCTTGGTAGATAGTAGAAAACTAGTTCTTCTTGCCCTCTAAAACAAGAACTGCTCCTTGTCTTCACCAGCACTTTGCTTACATCAAAATCATGTTTCCCATCGAAGGCTCATCGCTCGAGACCTGAATAAATTCAGAGAAGTTATCAGTTACCTTCAGAAGTGTCTCACAGATTTTTGAGCACACAGAGTCAATAACAGATTTGTTATTGAATTTACAATTCACACAGATACCAGAGCTGATCTCCCGGTACAGGCGCTAAAGGGCCATATAGACCACCGAATATCCCCAGACAAATACATAGTCACCACACAGCATACACCATCATATTAGAGTCATATCAGATTCTAAGAACATCATTCCCCATGTAGAAACCATCCCACACCCCAGAACCACTCTTAATTACATCCAAGATCATAGAAAGGCATTTCTATTCATTTACATCATGACCAAGCTGACAAGGGATCAATCTTCTTCTCCTGACCCCTATTTCTATTTCCAATGATTCATATTAGTTTACTTGTACAAAGCTACAATGTTTTGATGGTAAACAATAAGGAATTCTAGTTCTATCCCTTCACTGAGACAATATCTAGAAATATTGCTCTCTTTTATTCTGCTAGCCTCCCAGTCACAGATATTGCACCATGATCAGTCCCTCATCAATATATTGAAGAATAGTTATATTTTCTACCTATTATTGTTTTGTTATAGTTGTTATAACACCCCCAAACCATTTATTTCCCCCTACCCAAAGGTTTGGAGTATTTCAAACTCCATGCACAGATTCATGCATTGTGTGCAATAGTTACTTGACCAAGGACCCTGAATCAAATGAAATTTCTTTGGAATATATTCAATAAAATAGTGATAAATACATTCCAGTAAATCTAATCAGTTCCCTAACAATCCTGGCTACCAAAGACCCAATACCTGGCTGAAGGGCAGTACCACCCCCACCACCTGAACTAGTGGAAGGAGAGGAATACTACATAGTAGAGAGGGTGTTAGATAGCAGGCTGACAAGGGGTCGACTCTACTTCCTAGTGAAGTGGGAGGGGTATGGATATAAGAAGCACTTGGGAACAGAGGAAGATATGGGGACACCTGTGAAAGTACAGGAGTTCTATCACTCACACCTGGGAGCACCTTGGAGGATTCAGTCATTGGCTTTCAAGTCAATCATGGTGCATGCTTCAAGGACACAGCACTCTAGAAGGGGGGGTGATGTCAGGAGACCACCCATTTCAAATCCTGAGCCAATACTGAGCTGATCTGCCCTACTGAGCATTACCCAACTGAACCACACATTCAGATGATAAGTACTACCACCATGTCCCAATCCAGATATGAGACATACCAAACTGAGCAACCAAGGTATCAGCCTGAGCACCATAATGCCAGATGCAGATTATGGGGTCATCATACCTTCAGGCACAATTGAGGGGTAAGGTATGCTGAGGAAGTAGAAAGCAGACAATGGGTATATAGGTTGCATAGCTCACTAGCAAGGGAACCTAAGTTTTCCTCTTAGTATTTCCCCCTTGCTAGGTGAAACTCCATTTCTATGTACACAGTCTAATATACTTAGGATTTCCCCCTTGCTAGCTTCAGTCATGTGACTTTGGTAACCTCGGTGAGTGCTACAGGGGTTGCCCTTACAGTAAGCAGAGTTTGAACCTTTAAGGTTTCAGATGCCTATCTGAGGTAAGTGGATTGTTTGAGGATTGAATTTCACAGGGAATGCTTCTCCCATCAACTCCCACCACCCACCATTATCCCACACCCTCCATCTTGTTGTAAATTGGCAATTATTTGAATCATATGCATATATTTCCATACTAAAACCCTTATATCTCCACTATTTTCAATCCTATCACCATGAGAATTTGCAGCGAAGTCATGGAACATACAAAGGACATTCATGAATATTTTCATGAATTTAGGACCATATTTTGGCAGATACCACCCCCACAGCCACGTACCTTAACACGCCGCCGCCCGGAATTGGCAGAGGTACAAGTAACTTGGCAGAAGCACAGTTTGATATATATTCTATTTCTATATTCCCCTATGACTACATTTTTCCCCTAACTATTTTCCTATACCAAAAAAACCGTGCAGTCACACATATATCCCATGTATGGCCGCATTAGGCCACCTTCCTTTTTTACTCTGTCTTATTTTCAGCTTACCAATGTTTTCCCATTTCCCTTAAGTACTCAAAATGTATTTAGAGTAAAACATACAATTCCATATAGAGAATAAAGTTTCCAGGAATTATTCCCACATCACTAAAGTTCGAGTTACACTCGGACATCTTATTCGCGTCGAACCGAAGGTTAAGCGCCAAACTTTCACACTTTCCTAAATAGGAATACTTCATCGCACACTCATATTACAAGTGATCTGAGACCACAGCTACATTCTCATATATTTCTACTTTATTTCTATATAGTTTTTATATTATTCCAACTTGTGTAAAGCTCACAATTCACTGAACCAGCGTTTTGGTGTCCAGACCAGTTTCCTGGGACGGCACCTAAGCAGAGGCAAACCCAGCAGTACATTTATTCAGAGTAGATTTGAGATATCTCCATATTTTCCCTATCGAAAAATACACTTTAAATTCCCATAAAATCTTCTTCCTTTACATCTTATTTGTCCCACTATTTTGGGGATTTTAGCATTCATAATATTCCCAGAAAGAATATATTTGTAGGAAACCTAACCAGTAACTTTGTCAACCCCCCTTTCAACACATCTTTGCCAAAAATGGGCTACAAAACAGACAAAGAAGAGTGCCAGCTCAAGGCAGGCTGACTCAAATACAACTGCAACCATGAACAGAAAGAGTGCCAAGAGCCTGAAGAGAAGGAATGGCATGAGCATGAAGAGCACAAGCAGCAGGAGTGGGAGGAGTGGGAGAAGAAAGAGGAGGAGCATGATCTCCTACCTCAAAGGGACTGTGCTGGAATGTTTTGAGCCATATCTCACCAGCAATCCCTGAACCGAGCCAAGATGGGCCACCAACTTGGATGGCTTTCTCAATGAGTTACAAATCAACTTCAGTTCTTGGGATGAACAAGCCAAAGCTGAGATTGCTCTCAAAAAATTAACTATGCACAAAAACCACCAGGCCACTTGGTTCTTCAAGGAATTTTACAGACTCATGGAGTTTGTCAACTACAATGACAATGCCCAGCTTTGGAAGGTGTACACAGCCCTACCAAAGTGAATCAAGGATGGCTTGGTCCATTTTGACAAGCCTCAGACTCTCAACCAGCTCCAAAACATCATTTAGCAGATTGACATGAGATACTGGGAGAGAAAGGCAGAGCAGGCCCAAGAGGGTCCTGCTGAGCCAAAAAAGAAGGATAGTCAGATAAGCCCAAACCTAATATGGACAAGTCTGACAGCCCCAAAAAACCTAAGGGCAAGGGCAAGGACAATACTATGTCCCAGCTGAACCCACCTAAGTATGCAAATAAGCTCAGTAAGGACAGCGAGCTCCTTCCCAAGGAACACCAGCAATGCATCAACAACAATCTTTGTCTCTTGTGTGGCACTAACAGTCACAAAGTCGCAGACTGCACAAAATCCACTAAGGCATGAGTGACAATGACCCCTTCAACCCCCAAAGTGGCTACTGCCTCAGATACCAAAGCTGAAAGCTCAGCTAGGGCAACTGAGCCAAAAAAAATAGTCCACGACTCTTTGGCCTCTGAGCACCCTGAGAGTTGTGTTGACTCAGCTGGTGCTAGTAGTGAGGTTAAGCTCAATGCTTCTACTTTATTTAATCCAAACACTTTAATAGTTCACTTGTCTTCCATTTCCATCCCCAGTTCTTATGATACCCTGTGTAAATGCTTGATTGATTCAGGTTCCACTCATAGTTTTATAGAATCTACTTTTGTCCAAAATCATAGTATACCCACACATTCTATCCCTCCTAATCCTCTGAAATTATGGTAGTACAAACTCAGTCATTACCAAACTAGTAGAAATACCCATCTGCTTCCCCTCAGGACACACACATTCCATAGAATTTTATGTCATGTCATTAGATACATCCATTTCAGTAGTTCTTGGACACAACTGGCTCACCTGATACAATCCATTTATTGACTGGGTATTGGGCAGTATTACATTCCAAAACACCTCTATGGAGTCTATTGATGTCTTGATGGCCTCGGCCTCATCAGCTGTAGCTCCCTTACTGTCACCTGAGTCTGGATCCACCCAAAAGCTGGAAGCTCCACATATAGCCCTAGTTAATGCAGCTGTGTTCACACATGCTTGCAAGCTAGAAGGTTAGCAAGTTTTTTCTCAGCCATTGACACTACTTTGGCTTGGTTGGCTAAGGTCTCCTCTGCCCCATCCATCTCAGTTGATCTAAAAAACATCCCAGAAGAGTATCACGACTTTGCAGATGTCTTCAGCAAAGCAAAAGCTGAAACACTTGGATCACATCAACCATATGATTTCAAGATCACCCTCAAAGATGGCACCAAGATGCCTCATTCACCTCTGTACTCCCTGTCAAGTTCAGAACTAAAAGCTCTCCATACATTTTTAGACAAATCTGAATATGGGTTTCATCTGGTCCCCTACATGCTACATGTTCACATGGCACACCAATCCTGTTTGTCTGTAAAAAAGATGGCTTGTTTCAGCTATGTGGTCAACTTCCAGGCACTCAACAAAGTAATCAAGAAAGATCACTACCTGCTCCCACTCATCTCAGACCTCTTGTACACTCCTCACAAGGCTCTAATCTATTCAAAAATCAACCTTTGGCATGTGTACCACCTTATCTGAATTGCTGAAGGCAATGAGTGGAAAACAGCATTCAAGACTCACTATGGGTCATACAAATGGTTGGTTATGCCATTCGGCCTGACCAATAGCCCTGCAGCTTTTCAAAGGTTCATGAACTACATCCTCAGTGACCTATTACAGCGGGTCAAAAAACTGCCCCAATGTTTGTGCATTTTAGAAAGATTGATATTTTGTGAAGGAATGATATCAGCAAAAAAGTTCTGAAATTTCACATGATATACTAGAACATTTTGGCTATCTACCAACTTAAGAAATCATGTGAGTCCAATCAAAACTCATTGCTCAATAAATCAAACAAAATAATCACTCATTGGGGCAGTTTTTTGACCCTATCTTATTTTCTTGAAATTCAATGTTACACACCAGTATAAGGTAGGAGTAGGTCATGTGAATCATCTGTAATTAAGAGTTGTCTGGGAGTGTGGGGTGATTTCTAACTATGAATGATGTTCTGGGAATCAAATATGATTCTAATCTGGGACTATATGCTGTGTGACATTTGTGTAACTGTCTGGGGATTCTTTCTGGTGAATACAGCCCTTTAGCACCTGTACCAAGAAGTTGGCTCTGGGATCTGTGTGGAATGTAAAATCAATACCTAATTCGCTATTGACCCTGTGTGCTCAAGACTTTCTGAGACACTTCTTACGATGACTGATAACTTCTCTGATTAAATTTAGGTCTCAAACGATGAGCCTTTGGTGGGAAATGTGATGTTGATGTAAGCAAAGCACTGGTGAAGACAAGGAGCAGTTTCTGCTTTATGGGCAAGAAGGACTAGCTTGTTATTGTATCCTAAGCTAGTACTTATACATAGTTGCAATTCTGACATGTTATGAGCAAGAGAAAGAAACTGTCTACTTTGGGATAGATGCATCGATGCCCCATGCTATATGTATCACTGCATCATGTATTCTGGTTTCCGTTTCTGATCGGTAACCTCTGAAAATGCTTGAGACTTCTCTTTGGTATGTGCCCTTGTTATTTTATTCATTCCATTGAGTCTGGGTTGCATCCATCAGTTCCAATGTGCCAGCCAATGCCCATGGCCACCCCTTTCTCTCCTGTATCAATTCCTGAGTCCTCTGGTCTTCTTGTATGTCCTTTCTATCTTTTTCATCTCTTATTTCCACCATGACCACTGCCCATAGACTCTGGGGTTGACCCTGTGAGTCTCTTCCATTCCTTCCATCTCCTAGCTACCCAGGCGCTTTGTTATGATTTCTCCACTCCTCCCCTTTCTATTAGTTGTTATTGGACTCTGCTACTCCACCAGACTATATGTACAGTTCTTAGGTAATTAGTTAAAGCTCAGTCTTGAGCTGGTCAATACACCGACAAGTATCATTGCTCATTTTCCTTTTCCGCTCCCAAGTATTGAAGCTCTTGTTGTTGCTGACATGCTTCCCTGCCCCAGGACCAAAGTGCCATGCCTGTGTAGTATCTAAAGTGTCCTGTATCTATGAGAATTGATCCTATTGACTTAGTTTCTTTTGGGGATTGTCAGTATGTGTGTCTACTTGAGTTCTGAGTGCATATACTAGGTGGGGGAGTCTGTGTTCTTTCTAGTTATCTATTTTTGTGCTTTTCTTCTACTTATTGTATATACTATGTAAAACTGGATATTTTATAACATCATCAACATGTCAAAGTGGTACTTCCAACAGGACAATGATCCAAAACATACCTCAAAAAAGGCAGACCAGTGGTTTTCTGACAACAACATCTTTCCCATGAAGTGGCCTGCCCAATCCCCTGATCTAAATCCCATTGAACACCTCTGGCAACACCTCAAGGCCAAACTCCAACAATATGACATACCACCTAAAGGAGTACATGAATTATGGGACAGGGTCACAAAGGAGTGGACTGAAATACCACCAGAGACATACCAGAAGCTAATAGAAAGCATTCATAGGAGGATACAGGCAGTTTTAAAGACAAAGGGGGGTCATACAAAGTGTTATATTGTAAAATAATAGAGGGTCAAAAATCTCCCCCAATGAGTGATTATTTTGTTTGATTTATTGAGCAATGGGTTGTGATTGGACCCACATGATTTCTTAAATTGGTAGATAGCACATGTTCTAGTATATCATGTAAAATTTCAGAACTTTTGCTGATGTCATTTCTTCACAAAATATCAATCTTTCTAAAATGCACAAACATTGGGGCAGTTTTTTGACCCACTATATATCATTGCACAGTTGCATATATTGATGATATATTGGTCTATTCTGACACTATCAAAAAGCACCGAGAACATGTCTGGGAACTCTTATGACAAATTAGAAAACATGGCCTATATACTAAAGCTAGCAAATGTGAATGGCATAAAGATTCAGTCAAATTCCCCAGTTATATTCTCCAAACTGATGGGCTCACTATGGCTGAAGATAAAATCAAAACCATCTGTGATTGGCCCAAGCTGAGAAAAGTTAAAGACATTCAGTCCTTCCATGCCTTCACAAACTTTTATCATTGTTTTATTTCCAATTACTTGGACATCACTGTACCCCTCACTCACCTGACTTGTAAGGGCTCACCCTGGGCATGGACCAAAGACTGTCAAAAGTCTTTTGACTTCCTCAAGGCTGCCTTTACCTTTGCACCCAGAGTTCAGGAACCTCCTCCACCTGTTGAAATAGATGGCAAAATTGAGTATGAGATAGCCAAAATCCCTGACTCAAAGGTAGACCAACACTGGAGACCCTGTGGCCTCCTCTACCTGGTCTGCCAGGCTGGTTATGAAGGCACTGACGAAGAACCATCTTGGATGCTCATGACTGAACTTGGTCACGCTTCTGAGATCATAGCTCAATTTCACTCTGCCTACCTGCTAAGCCAGGACCATGGTCCCCTTGATCTGATTCTGTTTTATTTTCTGTTTTTACTCATGGTCTATTTTCTTAGCTATCTATGGTCATTCTATGTACAATTTTCTATTCTAAAAGCTTTCTCTGTCTACCCTCATACCCCTCTCAGTTTTTCATCTTTTTACTAAGATACACTCACCCAAACTGATACCTACCTGAATCTTAGCATGTCTCACTTGTCATTTTTTACACCTTACTCTTAGTTCTCCTAGTCCCTCTCAGTTCACTTCAGTTTGCTTTATTGTAAATCAATTTTATACAAAATTATTTATACATCTTTCTATCTACTCTTTCATTGTCTCCTCCTCATCTTTTCTCCATCCTCACCTTTCTTTTCCTCCTCATCCTTATCTTCCTCATCCTTATCTGACCTGACCTGACCTGTCAGGGTTTAGCTTGGAGTTCATCATTGGGTTTGTTGTCTCCTGTTTATGTTTTTCCATGCCTTGTGTCTTCTGATTACATAATAAGTGCCATATTAGGGTATATAAGTTGTGACTGGTGTAATGGGTACCCCTCAGCTTGATCTCTGAGGATTACTGCTATACCATGTGAGCTCTCTATGTACTTATTACTAGTAACTCTTGTATAAACTGAGGATTACTGCTACACCAGGTGGAGAACCCCCCCTTATCAGCTCATTAATATTGGAGTATCTTGTTGTTGTGACCTTGTCAATAGCATTGCCCTCACATGACCTGACCCAAACCCTTGCCACTCTGGCACCCCACTACCATCCAGCATCCACAGCTGGATGCTTACCAGCTGGTCTACTGACCCAGCCAATAGCTCCAGTGCTAGAGCCTGCCTCTGTGAGCTGGTTCTTGACCACCAGTGCTGAGGTGAGATGGCTCATGACTGAGCTTGCCCACTGTGGCACTTGCACCAATGCCCCTCCTCCACTGGGCCTAAGTGCCCCCACCTAAGGCTTCTTCTTCCTCAGCTTCCCAGCCAACTCCACCTTCTCAACCTGCTGTTCCTGGTGTCCATCAGGAGGCTCTGGCCTCACTTTTTCACCCTTGACAGGCTGCACCTGACTCTGCACACCTTGCAGGCAGCACAAGTTGCACTGGTGCCTGACCTGACACACTCTTCTTCTTGCCTCTTGCATGCCTCACACAGCAGCCCCTCAGTTTTTGACCAAGCTGCCAGCTCCTTGCTTTTTGGCTAAAAATTCAAAAAAAAAATAAGCTAATATATAAATATATATATAAACATCACTCACCAGGTGAGGCACCCTTGGTAAAGGATTAAATGTAACTGTACGTCTCTCAGTATTTGCTCATTGCAAAGTACTGTAATATATTATTTACCTGTACGTCTCTACAAGTGTACAAGTAAGTAACAAGTTGAAAAGTAAACTATAAGAATGTTTCTTACCTCAGTATTTGCTCATTGCAAAGTACTGAGGGAAATGAGAAAAACTAACTACCTCTTTTATAGTCTTTAGAGATCAAAAGAGATCAAAAGAATAAGAGAAATATTTTACTGCGCAATTTATTTATAAAAGACAATGGATGTGTGGATTGGCCTTGTGTTACAATGGAGTGATGTGGCATGACACGGTTTGCCTTTGTTTTACTGGGCCATCGCAAATTTCTACACTCCCCCTCAAACTGTAGTCAGCCTGAGCTCAACAGCGAAATGCTTGACTTTTGCTGAAGGGAGGGCTTTGGTAAGGGTATCTGCGACCATATCCTCGGTAGGACAGTAAACCAGGTGAACAGCCCCCTTTTCGACGATCCAACAGATAAAGTGGTAACATATATCAATGTGCTTGGTTCAGGCATGGAACTGATGTTCTTTTGCAAGTGTGATGGCAGATTGGTTGTCCCCGAACATCATTGTAGGTGACAATTTTATGTCAAAAACTTGTTGGATAAGGGATCGGAGCCAAAGGGCCTCCTTGGCAGTGTGAGCAGCAGCTACATATTCACTTTCTGTTGTATAAAGTGAAACAACATTCTGATGTTTTGTGCTCCAGGACACAGTGCCATCGTTAATGACAAAGGCATATCCTGATATCGCGTGTCAGTCTTCGGCCATGCTACCATCTGCGTCAGCATAGCCTGTCAATTCAATTTTGGCTCATCTGTAAGTCAGCCAAAGCTTTTTTGTACCATTTAGATAACAAAGAACTCTTTTTACAGCCTCTCAGTGTGTTGGTCCAAACTTCGTTGAGTAGTGGGACAGTGTTTGGACGGCCTATGCTATATCTGGTTGTGTCCCTAGAGCAGCATACATCAACGATCCA
>QFEC01002118.1:0-36581 GCA_003316585.1 Gomphus bonarii | reverse complement strand
TAATGATATTCATTTCAAACCGGTATATTTTTTATACTGGCAGCTTATTGCAATTGATATTTGAAAATTTAACTCAGCAATAAATACATTCCACTACCAACATTCAGTAAACCCCAAATTGTTTAACCCTAGAACGATAAACATGGTCTTGGTATGGCCACATAATGGCCATGCAACGATTACGGTTATGGGTAGGAGATGTCAAAAACGATGTCAGGTTGACAAGCTATCTTGAACGTTGTGTTACAGATCGTCCTGTCTTGAGGCGGCATAATCAGTGAGAGCGCGGATGCTCTAATGTCAATTATTCCTTATCAAATTAACTGACGTACAATTAATGTTGGATTATCGGTAATCATAACTTCAGTTGCTATTCACTGGTTTCTGGTACAAAGTCAGTACATGTCATGGTGGCAGGATTTGTCGAACTTAATAGCAAGGAGCCGTTCAGCGGTGTTCCATATATCTTCACCGCCTTCAACCCATCTCAACCAGATCTTCCAGAGCATGTCAGTATACGACACGGTACGCCCAGGAAGAACGACGATCTTGTCTCTGGGAAATAGACTCGCTTGGATTGCTGATTCCAACCTTTCATCGAGAAGGCGGAACGGTCGGGACAAATCTTGATGCCACACAATTCGTAAACCAACGACCCGCAAGGTGTGAGATCCGGTCTCAGCGAGTTTTCGTACGATGAGAGGTACATGGACATGATCGGGGGCACAATTCATTTCCAACACCATATGCGTGAGATTAGGAAATTGGGCGGAAGTGCACCAATCAAGCGTGCTTGTAGGTGAACGACACTGATATAGAAACAGGTGAGTGATAGAAGGGAGTGGTGATGGATGGGAATATCCTATGCCAGACTGTTCTATACTCAGATGTGTCACAGAAGTAGGAATATCGTGAAGAGATAGGAGAACAGTGGTGTCAAGGGCCAAGTTGGTCAATGCACTGCATTCTTCAAGATTGATAGTGCGGAAGTAATCTGGGATGCAGAGGTTCTTGATAAGGTCGGGATGGGACGGCAACTTCGCCTTGAAAGCTGGATACTTAGATATTAAGACTGTGCGATATACGATCGGAGTAATCCAACTATTGACATCCTTAGAGACAGTGCAGAGTGATAATGCCGTTGGACGGTAGCTAGCTGCCAGCTCAAATATAAGTCGAACCAGTTCGACAGGCAAGGGTGGTGGATTTAATGGACTCTGTCTTCGTGATGACCGTGATGAATGGAGGGGTGCTCCCACAGCAAGCCAGTGTTTACTGAGTCATTTGTTAATCAGATGTTTGACATAAGAGAATGGGTTGCTCACCGTTTCTTTCCTCTGGGTGCCATCCTCTGAAACGTGTGTATGTATATGGACCGCAGGTGTAATGAGAATAACTTGTACCAAATCGCTAATAGTACAACCAAGGTAGATTTCGAATGCAAAGGCTGAAAGTATGCGTCTTGACAGATCTACTACTTATACAACAACCGGCTATCGTCGGGGTTATTGGATTCCGATAGCCCAGATCACCAAGTATTGGATTGGAGTCCGACTCGGAGGGGCTCGCCCTTACAAGTAGTGAGCAACCTATAAGTTTGTAGAAAATTGAATGTTCACAAACCAATTCCTCCCGGAGTGTTATCCCTGTCACCATATATAAATTGTATATGATATATGTATCCATTATTCTATAGGCCTATAGCTTCTATGATGTCTATAGTGCGGTATGAATACTATGGAAAGCTGGATCAGATCGTTGGTATCGAATTGACTCCCATTTTGATTTCCGAATTGGTTGCAGGGCCTACACGCTACTCGGTAAACACTGGGATGCCGACTGTCGCCACCAAACTTTTCAGCCCTTGCACTCGTTTCCTTTCAATCTCGCCACCCAACGCATCATCCCACCAGCGCTCACCCTCTGGCACATCTCGCCAGCCACCAGCGTAAAATGCCTTGATCCGCTTACCCTGGTCACGGAAACGCCAGGACTGTATTTCAGCGAATCGGGAAGGAGATGTTGCAAACTGATGACAATTGATTGAAGAAATGATCCAAAGGTGGGATAAACACGAGTTCGTAACAGTGATCAGTGAGGTTATGACGGAGGATGTGGATGACATACCCCAGATGTGACGAGGGCGATGGCTGGGGGTATAGTAATGCGTCCGATTTTACAACACAATCGCGCGACGGCGGTACAGTGAAGGACTGCGCCGGGAGGCAAAGGGTTCCCAAGTGAGGGTATCGTTGGTGCCGGTGAAGGTGTCGAAGAAGGTGGCGCAGAGTTGAAAGGGGTGACAGTAGGGGGCAATGCAAGCAAAGATGTAGGCCCATTGACCAACCCTGATGATGGGGAGTTGGACGTGGATTTGGATTTGGATTTGGACTTGGATTTGGATTCAGGTTTAGATGGATACGTTACGTATTGAGCCACCATGTACACCTGTAGGATTTGCGCTACTTTAAAGACTAATGGTAAAGATGAGGATAGCAACATACCCATTTGTTATCCCAAGCTCCAACGGAAAGCCTGATCTCATAAGGCGAGTTGAGAGGGATCTCACGAGCGAAGACATAGTGGGTCGCTGCATGAGAATCAGAAGCCAGAATGATATAGAGGAGACAGCACATACCTGCTAGCGCAATCCATCCACCGTCCCCATATAAAAGTGGCATATGCTCTACTACATACTGAAACCTCGCCATGTCAAACGTCTGTTCTACTGCTTAATCTTTGGCAAAAATCATCCTGGATCTCCAACACCCACCATCGCGTAGCTTGAGTTGCTGAGATGAATGTTGAAGTCACAGGCATCGGGTGTGGCGCGCGTCTTGAACACAGTTTCACTCGTGAAGGGGTCCAAGCCAACAGGCGATAAACGGGTAAGACGTTCCAAATGCTGTTCGCGAGACTCTATGAGACTCCGTAATGCGAGAGACACATGAAGGTACAAGGCAGAGCGAAATACGCGCACTAGAAGATCGATTATGACACGGACGTATGAAAAAAAGGGATGGAGACGCACAGTGCCAGGCGATAGGGAGACCCCGGTGATTGACAAGAAGAATGGCTAAAAAGAGCCATTTGACAGGTCGGGGAATGAAAGGAAAGATAGACTGAGTAGGATCTCCAGGCTTTAGCAGTTTGAAAAACTGCAACAAAGGCGAGAAGGAGAAGGATATCATGATCACTCAGCGGAGTTTTAAACGGAACTCAGTATCTTTGTTCATCAACAATCGGGTTAGTGAAATCTTTGTATTGAAATTTGTGTAATAAGTCACACACTACAGGACAAAACGGTAAGCTAGCTAAAGGTAGGTAAGGTGGTGGGTAACATACCTCAGTCGACACGAATGGGTGAATCGACTGAGGTATGGGCAACTACTGATACGGAATATAAGTGAATTAGAATGAACGTGTGCAAGCGAAAATGTATATGCCCGCAAGCCCGTAGAAATGGGCTTACGGCCATGTCAGACCATGGTATGACGTCTGTGCGTGTCAGAGCCTAATTCAACAATTTGACCATTGACTCTATAAGAATTGCACTTATCTCACATGTTTTTCTCAGTTCTTGAAACATTCTCCCTCAGTGAACACTATCTAATCGGGGGCCAGCTTTCCACAAAAAAAGGGAGAGATCTCATCCAATTTGGCTTCCCAGTTGATAATTTTATGTTGAGGCATGAATTTTCCTGATATCGGGGTAGTTTGATAAACGCTTACAGATATTTTGTAACTTCGATAAGAGGTAGCTCGCATGCAATTGAATTTTACGAGATACTTCTAGCACCACGATCGTGTCACGTTACACAAGACTATCATCATGCTTATCAAAGACCGGCTTAGAACGACCATATGATTATCGAATGATGGGGAAGTCACTATCTGATTGTTCCCGCTCTGCATGCAGGCACCATTTCGCTGTTGTGGATGGCCAACTCTTATCACTCAAACAAAGTTGCGGGAGCAGGGATGATATCGTTGCTTACCCTTACCGATTATTTGCATACCTTGCACGTAACATCGTACACGGCTATAGCTCCTTAGTTTTCGCACTAAGAGCCGTATAGTTGCTCCAATATTCGCTCGTCGCCCTTATTAGGCTTCTATTGAAACCGTAACTTTGTTGCACTTCACATAGCGAATGCAGGTACTTTTTGGGTCGGAAGTAACTTTCACTTTGCAATTCGAGTGTGACGAGCTTGAAGACCTAAACCTAGCACATTTTCTTTGAAAGTGAGCGTCAGAAAAGTCACACACTGTGACAAGTGCCTCAGCCGGTTTCGGACTTGATCTCCACCTTCACGCGTTGTTCAACAATTTCCTGGTCGTGAGTCACAAAAAGTGGTGATCAGACGACCAGACATCGATAGGATGCTGTCTCTGAACGACCTACCTGCTGAGCTTGTGGTAATGATTTTAAAAGGAGCTTCTCTCGAAGATATCCTGCATGTTACGCGGGTGAGAACCAGCATTTGATATCCTAGCCATGACCACTCACTTTCTACTTAAAGTCTTCAAGCTTCCTTCGTTCTGTTGGCTCGTCAAATAGATCCCTATGGGCAGACGCGCAAGATGCGGAAATGCTTCCCCTCCCTCCCGGTGACTCACTGGATACGGTCTCCGTCCCATTGCTAAGTAGACTCGCCGCTCGTGCAACAGCTCTGTCATCAGTCTGGAATCGATCCGTCGCATATCCTCTAAGATCATCTCGGATCCCCACAATTCCCTTTCAATACCCAACATATCACGCTTGTCGCTTTTCACGCGATACTACTCTTATTGGAAATCAATGGCTCCTGACATATCTCCGCAAAATACCCCATTTGTATTGCCTACACAGCAGGGAATATCTCCCATTGGACGTCGAAGGACACGTGAACGAGTATGCATATGAGTCTTTAAAGAGTGGATCTTCGATTACTCTCGCAACGTTGAAATCTATACACAACGGGGGGGAATACAAGAAGTATCTCATTATCTTTTCTATTCCACTTAATCCAAACGTCTAACGCAATGCATATCACAGGTTCCTTGATGTATACGTAATTGAATTCCAGTCCAAAGCACACTTTTGTTCTTTGCCTCGTGTGCACAGAGCTTATTCTATACACCTACCTATTACACCTCCCTCGAGGGGCACATCGAGTGTCAGCGTGAGGGGGCCGCTAGCTGTTGTATCAGCCGATCGCGAGTTATTCATTACCAACTGGAAAGAATCCTTAGGCCTAAAGCTCACTCCACAATTAGATAACGGTCCCGAATTGGTACGGTGTCCTCTCTCCTTCTAGTCGCCCTCTATTCTGCATTAATGTATGATAGATCTACTGGGGATGGCATACTTACTTTCACCCCACCCTTCCGCTACTCATAGCCGAGAAAGATTTGGGCAGCCATCCTGGCAATTCCATCCACGTGATCCATTTGCCGCCGGAATTACCACCGTTTGATGCGTCTGATCTGACAGACGAGAGTCTCGTATGGCCTACAGATATTCTCATGAGCAACAGTGTCTACATTCTAGAGGAACATGTTATGCAATATGGCGGATTTCGTCGCAATTGTGGCCAACTTCCTATTTTTGATGCATTTTTATTAAACAGATATGGACATGTCCGCCATCTATCCATCTCTAAATTGGACGAACCCACTCCGGAGACCTCTTGGCGCGACATCGATGCCAAGGGGTACAATCGATTTTTTGAACGACATACTTCCACTGGGCGCCGGATATGCCTTCGATTTTGGAAGGAATCACACCTCGATAATTTCCCGTCGTCGTATACCTGCTCGTTTCTGCGGTTTTCCGATAGATCTTTCAGTGAAGAGCCCTGGGTTCGCTTGAAGCTGCCGGAGGGTATAGATTATTGGAACGTGCTTGCATTCGACGATGTCTACGGGACATTGTTATTCATGGACTGTGATAGGCCTTCGGAGAATCCCATAGACTTTTTCGACCATGTGACGTCTTACTATCACATTGTCCAATACTGATGTCTCATGTATGATGATATGGACCCGGAGGGAATCATCTTTGCCTTGAGACAAAAGGCATACGTCTGAAAGAAATATACAGTTGATCTGTTGATTGACTGTAATTGAGTGATATCTGTGGGAAGTTCGAAAATTTGTGGATGGAGGTTAATAATGACATGTGAGTGCGATCTTCTTTTATTATTTTTGTGCTAACGTACGTTTCAATATGACTTCCGCAATTCTGATTCCATACGTCCGTATCATCATCCACACCCACACTTCCACACTCGTATAGCCATCTTCTTCCAGGTGAATTCTCCAAATTACGACCCCCATATATTTTCTTACTACTTTGGCGGGTAGTTCGCTACCTTCGTCTTTAGCTTTTTTCAAGCACTCTACCCTGTTGTCCGTTCCATGATACGAGCATACCAGTGCGCATTTCTCACCGCTTGGGAAGAAGGTACGCCGGAGGATAATGACAAGCTCATATCGGTTCGGTGTCAAGTAAACGCGGCACCTTGCGATCCTACCTCAGTTTCTTGAAAAATGATAGAATTATTCTACTGTTCTATCCGACACGAAAAGTAATCAGAATCAGAGAATATAGATTAAATCTCAAAATGAAAATCTCCCGGGGTCAAGTATAGAGCCTAGTCTATGGTCTTCGCCAGAGTTAATTTTGGGTCCTTGCCTCCATACTACCAACATATCTTTTGCACGAGAGTAGGTAGCAGAATATAAGCTTGGTTTTTGCGCACGACAATAGCCTCCGAGAACGAATATGTTTCACTCAATTCACCAAGAGACATTCCGCAGGTACAGAATTATGCATGAGACCAAGTAGACTTGTGAAAAAATATGTGTTGATACATGTCTCTCACCCACGAGCGACAGGTCTTCCATATAACAAAGCATCTGGTCCAAAGGTCGTTGTCACAAGCATGTGTAATGGGAAGTGGAATGGTGAGTTTCGCATGATTTGAATCCCAGGAAGTTGATCATACTTCACGGTTCACGAGGTATGGTGTTTAAGACCGAACAATAGGTACGGTGCCCTGGATATTTATCGAAAGAGAATTCGTCAAAGGTTATAATACTGTGTAGCAATTTATGGAAAATAGAATTCAAAGTGGATTCATTGTAAATTCATGTTTAGAGATATTATAGAGGCTGTGGTGAATGAAGTGTGTATGTAGAGGAAAATGGACAATATCAGAAATGTAAGTAAGCAGTACAGGCGTCAACTTCCTAGGCGAGATGGCCAAGGATGGTCCTGATTGGGATGTCCATTGGCTCGAAAACCAGCCGGGTGTAGGGAGGATGCAGGCCTGGTGTTCATCGTAGTTTCCATCCACCTGGAAATTTGATGTTAATCTTTGTTGCACTAAAACTCTGCAAGATGTCTTTCTGCCCTTTTGGCTTTTTCAGCTTCTGTCTGCCTTACTGCCCCTCTGCCTTATCCCTGCATTAACAGCTCTTTCTGCCTCTGCCTACCTCACTGCCACTTCCCATATCCTGAAATCAATTGTAGCAAAGACACAAGCTCATCTGCCAAGCACCAGGAAACCTACATTTTTCTTGCGGTGTCTTGTACAAGCTTGAACAAGACAAAAAAAGACTGGAAGAACCAAGGTCTGGAACCCAGGTATCCTGAGGTGCAAGGTCTCCTAAATAAGTTTATGTAAAAGATGACAAGCTTGCCACGAGACATTGCAAGACAGCAAGTCATCACATAATTTCCCTTTTTTTTGGAATATAGGTAGCCGTAATATATGTAGCTGGCAATCTTGTGGTCTTGTCAGCTTGAACAACAAGCCAACAAGGAAAGAAGAGACTCAAAAGGGTGGAAGAATTTTGTCGTTTTGCTGATGTCTACCCTCAAGCTCTTCTTCCTCCGACAGTTTGACTTCCTCTGCCAACGATGTCATTTATTTTTCATATGAAGACAAGAAAAACACTTGTTTTTTGTTTTTGACATGGACAAAGCTTACTCATGTCTGGCCGAATTTACTATCGATGGTAACCATCTATCCCTGCCGCAGCTCGCGGTTATAATCTATACAGTAAACCAATCCTGTCCCAACTACATATTATTTTCCCACCAGTGCTACTGGTTCATGTTCATCATCATGGAGGTGGTCAAGACCGTCTGCCAAGAACACAATGTCAATGAAAAGCCCTATAAACAAGACAATGTCCCGGTGTATATTGGCTGCCTACAGTTGGTGGAAGTCATGACCCCCAAATTGGTCACACTTGAAACGGGCATTGTGTTGTTTATAGAGCTTTTGATTGACATTGTATCCTTGACAGATGGTCTTGACCACCTCCATGATGATGAACATGAACCAGTAGCACTCGTGGGAGAATAAGATGTAGTTGGGATAGGATTGGTTGACTGTGTAGATGATAACCGCAAGCTGCGGCTGTGAATAGATGGTTATCATCGATAATGAATTCGCCCAGACATTAGTAAACTTTTTCCACGTCGAAAATAAACGTTTTCTTGCCCGTTATATGAAAAAAAAAAATGATATCTTTGGCACAGGAGGCCAAAACTATCGGAAAAGGAAGAGCTTGAGGCCGAGAGAACCAATCGTGCTGCTTGGCCGATGTGCGTCTTTGCTACAGTTGATTTCAGGATATGTGAGGCATTCTAAATTCGACTGACGTACCCTTACACTTCACTGTCTTCCCTGCTTTATCCTCTATTCCACCTTCCACCTCCTCTCTCTATCCTCTACCTTCCCATTCCGCCACCCCTCAGTTCTAAACCCCTCCACTTCCCATCTTTTGGTGTTCTCAGCCTCCGTCTCAGTTGCCGTTAATCATTTACCACCGCCTCATCCTTGTTGGAGTTACATTCTAGACGATGCATGCATGCGAGTGGAGATGGTGTAGATGGGGGTTGCAAGTGTGGCTGGTAGGTATCGATTTGGGTTACGGTGATTTTGCGACTTCTGCGTGGGTCTGTGGGGCCACGAAACAGTCGGTATCTGCTGTCCAACTAAACCCGCCATCGCGAAATGCCTTGCTATGTCAAATTGGTGCCCGCTAGAGTGTCAGCAGGAGAGGTGACATTCCCCCTTCTGATGACAGCGAAGAGAATAATTTATAGATTTTTTTTTTTTTTTGAAGTTAAACAATGGTTGAGAAGTTGATTACGGTGATATTCCTCCGATTCTTCGCCATTGCTTGTTGCTTGTTGTGTATCGGGTTCTTGGGTTCTATCATGTCTCGTGAGATGCGAGAAAGGCTACGTCTTCCATACCATAGGCCAATTCTTGCATTCATCGGATGTACACTCTATTTCCCACAACATTGGATCCACGCATGGTGAAGACAATAGATGTTATCTCTAGTGATCGCATCCATGAAAGAAATCCTTCGATCGACGAACAGTAGTGGCATATGCGAGAAAAACCGATGTGATTGCCCGATATGTAGGACTCTACAAACTGTCTAAAATAATAAGAGTTATGTATACTATCATTTACAATTGTCAAGGCACAGCAATCCGCTCATATCTGCTCATGCATGAGTATCCATCGTAGTCTATATTGATATTACACAACGTCAGTATTGTTCGCGCCATCTTCTCCTTGAAAAACGGAAAAGCACTTGCCAAAATTGTCAGCTTCGTTGCACCAGCATTTTCCATGTGTGTGAGTGTTGCCCTGCGGGCAGTGTGTATAGACACTGTGTTTATAGCCAATGTCATAGAAGAAATGGAGTTTGTTCTTGGGGAGAAAGAGAGCTGCAGCGATGCTGTGCACGGGGGCATCGCCCCATCGCTTTAGCGGTATATGTGAGTAAACAGTTTGAAGTTAGACGGGATTGATGTAGGATACCTCGTAGTAGAATCCCCCCGATTTGTAAAGGTGATCGAAATAAGCTGAATAGGCTTCGCCCCGCCAAAAGTCCATGTCTGCTATTTCGAAGTTGCTCCAGACTGTCATGTCATATAAGAAATGCGGTTGGCACTCGTTTTTAGAGCAGGGTCTTAAACATACAGTGACATAGGTTGTAAGTTTCTCCATTATCATCGGATAGAAATTCCATGGCATTGTTGGGATGAACATATTGCGGATTATGTCGAGTGAAATCTGCCGGGGAATGGGTGAGGCTGATATATCAAAATGAGGCTGACAGGATTTAGTGCTCACTTTTCACGGTGTCCCATAGCGTGGGAATTGTTGATAAAAATTCATATAGCGCGACAGTGAATCCTAGGAGGAAAAAAACAGTCGGGCCAAGGTCACACTTTCTATTAGAATGTGCAAATACGGTCGATAAGGACTAACCGTAAACTTTTCCATGTTCCTGCATAAGAAGGAAGGGATCATAGTCTATATCGCAGTAGAAATTGACGTCGGGCCTATGGTAATTGGCATCGGGAGGAAGAAGTGTGAGTTGTAAGTTTCAATAATCTGCAAATACAGTACACACTCTACTCTCCAATAGTATCGGTAGTCTTTGAGAAGATCGTGTCGATAGAAAAACTGATATTAATTGATCCGGATTAATTTGAGAGATCACTCAAAAGGGGTTCGTTTACTCACTCCCGAGTTGAAAGTACACATGTTCTGGTAACTGTAGAGCAAGGATGAGCATGATTTCGGGTGGAAGAGTCGGAAATGTCTGACGGTATGCTTCCTGGTAGTCTAGGCTCAATTATCCGATGGACAGACGTGATTGCCGACTTACCAGCATGGATCACACCTTGAAGACTCAATTCTTCCCGTCCTTTTTTAGCTTTTTCAGAATCTATCCACTCAGGAGGACCCCAGTGAGCCTTGGGTATAGTACCATAATAAACAAGACCGTTGGTTAGTTTTGCAGTGCGACTGGGGACGGCTCCGGTGAGCAAAAATCTAATCGCGAAAAACCAATCGGCAGACCTCATGAACTCTTCCGAGAACGGTTCATCATTCAAGAATATCCATGGATAATTAAAATTTCGGTTGAAGCGATCCTCGACCTGCTTCATAGAGGATACGGCGCCGTTGATCTCATCATTTCGAACCAGCATGACAAGGGTAGCGTTGGCCCTCTGTGATGGGTGATTGACAACGAGTGTGGGCTTCTGTTGACGTTGAAGGTGGAGAGAATCGAGAAAGGCGTCGAGGGTATTCCCATGACGAAAATTGAAGTTGTGGGATAGGTTGAAGACGGTAAGAAAGTAGAAAACGACACCCTGGGGATTCGTGATAAACCGGTTAGATGAACACACCCAAGCTGTAAAAAATGATCAGTAAACGCACGAAAGAAAGAATCACGACCGCGATAACTCTGATACTCTTTCCTCGACTAGCATTAATACCGAGCATGTGTAGGGAGGAGAGGGAGTAGAATAGAAAAAGGAAATTTCATTGCTAGGGCTGGGCGCTCATGGGACATCGCCATTCAATGATGTTGCTCCACTTGATGAACTGAGACGACCAGGTTCGTCTCCGTCATAGTCACGTTACTTCAATAAGATATGAATTGGCCTACACGGCGAGCCTCACAACTGAATACACGTCAATAATGAACAATATGAAAGATAAGAAGTGTTTGCTTGCTGCGGCAATTACTAGAACCTAAGGTACGCAAACAGGTCGTGCGTCAGGAACCGTTGCGACCCTCCGATTGTCTACAGACGCCCACAACGTCAGATTGTCCCCGACGATTGATACTGAGATCTCTCAACACAGTACAAGACCTAGTCAGCTGCAACATTAAATATACTCAATTAAATAAATAAAAAGTGGTTCCGAAAAACAAAGAACTTTATCAGGGCCATCACCAACATCCATCATTTTTTGACAAATCACAGCTGCGGGCACACTGCTATGCTATGGACCATACACAACAGGACGGCCGTCTAAATGCGGTAAGAACATAACATGATGCATACGCACACGACGCAGCCGCAAAAACCTTCATCTAGCTTTTACAGTTCGACCGCATTGGTTGCCATGTCACATTCGTCACACATGCTTTGTAATTCCTCATCTGTTTGCAACCGAGCCATTACCTCCGCTCAAGCCAAACAGTTGCTTTTTCCGCGGTCCTTGTTCAGCACCACCGAAAATTCAACAAGTTGCATCTCCCATTCGCGGACTATCAGCGTCCAGATTAGTGTGTCGATGGGATGAGTCTTCGATGCACGAGTGGTGATCGTAATCTGTTGGGAGAGATGCTGACCTCCTGCAGCTTGCGAAGCACACTCGCCAAAGATATCATTCCATTATGGAATAAAGTGGGCGCACCTTGGAGAGTGATGTCGACGATTGGGAGTCGTAGAAACAGCAACCTGAGAGTGGCGGCCGACTGGCGAAGCTCGGAGTATGTAGTACCGACGAATATGACAGAACGAGTATCTTTGACTTGGAGTCCTATGCTGCGCACAATTTCAGAATGAGACTGGTATTTCAAGATATTCAAATGAACCATATTTAGTTATCTGACGGCATCGACGGCAGATGGAGAGATAGTCAGGGGTTAGCACCATGATATTCACGAAATATCAGTGTAGCGTTAGTGATAGCATGATTATCGCCGATCCCAAGAATCGTGTACTTGCTGATCTAGGATGTGCATGGACAGCATGGCCTAGTCTTGAAGAATTCGAGATCGAGACTTTTGGAGCAGCTACCCAAAGTAAAAATTGTTTTTTTTCCTGTTGGAAAGATTCGAGCGGTTGTCTGAGCGTGCATGATGGATGAAGAGCTTATGTATCCAAATGGAGCGAACCGTAGCAAGTTCATTATTATCCCGGCCAACTAATACCATTAGCCATTCCAAGAACATCTATGCGAATCACACCTCACAAGCGGTTTGTTCAATCTTGTCTTGAGGATGGCTCTATAGTCGAGTACAATGAGTTAGCAGAACGCTCGACACGCGACTATCAACGGCACACTATTACACATCAATCTTGTAACATTACAAAACAGAAGATCGATAATCATAAGCTGTAATGAGCACGGCAAATTAAAGACGTTCAGGGTGATCAGGCGGTCCGAACCATAGGACCACGATGCTCTTGTCAGTAACGTAGAATGTACATGCTCGTAGCAGCCTTGAATATATAGAAACTCCAATAATCAATGTCACAATTTGCTCTTATTCGCTTTCTCCGCTTTCTTCACGTATGCTAGTCCCGCACTCAAGCAAAGCTAAGAAATGGAATCAGAAGAAATAATAAAGGATTGAGGGTTTTATTAATACCTTGCCTGAGGACAGGTTCTTCGTCACAAATGTCACTTCAATAGTATCGTTGGGTCCGTTTCCAACCTCCCACACAGATGTCTCCAGTGTATCTAGATCAACCAGGACAGTGAGCCTCTCCTACTGTTACAATTGGATGGTAGCGAGTAATGCGACGACGTACCGCCTGGTTTGACTGGGCTCGTAAACCTAGCACCGAAGGCTTTCAGGGCGGTTGGGTCGTTATCTCTGATGCTGGAAAGGATCCCGCGTGCTACAAATCCAAACGTACAAAGCCCATGCAATATGGGACCTCCAAACCCGGCAGAAATACCAATTGAAGGCTCTGTTCAAAAATCAGGTGAGGGCCAACGTGTGTCATGTTACATTGGCCAATAGATGAATCAAAAAGGTTTTTGAAAAAAGAATAATAAAAGAATAATAAAGGGGATACTGCGAAGAACGAACGACAAGGCAGAAGAAACAAGTTGTAAAATTGCTTACCGATATGTAGTGGGTTGTAATCACCACTGAGCCTGTAAATGATGGCCTGTTCCTGTGGGATGTCTTGTGTGAAAACAAGACTTGGCTTTCGGTCTTTAGGAATTGGTTTGGCGGCCGGTGCTGAGGCGATGGAGTGACTGAACGGACGACCATGCGCTTTTGCGCCAACATTGAAGGAGGATGACTGGGACCAGGATGATCTTGGTGAGATAGGTCCAGGGAAAGCAGAGAAAGAACGAAACAAAACAGGGGATATGCAGAACGGCACACGAATCGACAACAGAGAAGAGTGGGGAGCACTAAGAAGGCAACTCACAAACATTCTCGCGTATGGGTCACCGTTTTCATCAACAAGAGTAGCCTCGGAATCGACTATAATGCCGCTTCCTGAAATATTACACCGGTGAGAAATAGGTTTACTTTTGTGGAAGGAAGGAACAAGAAAATTTTGGCATGTACATACTGTTTTCGTGAACGCCGACCAGTCGTCGTTTGATGGACCATCCCGGTCCACTGACTACTGGTAGAGGTTTGATAACCTCTATGAATTGAGAACCATGAACCTTAAGAATGTTTTACTGAATAACGTAGAAAATGACGCATTATGGAAATATTCTAACCACACGATCTGGGTTAAACTGGGGGAGTCCGGGAGCTGCGCGTTCACTTCCTTTCAAGATGTCGCGGAAGTTTGTAACATCATTGTTGTTCACTAAGCGGAGACGTCATGGTGTATTTGTTTCATATGTTAATTGAAGTTGGTGCGGTATCGCGACGTACGTTTCAACGATAACACCACCGGGTACGTAGGGAAAGCAGAGAAATCCTTGTCTGAATAAATTGATGTAAGCAAGGTAATGGGTGAAATCAAACATACGAATGATCTGCTCACGAAGTTCTGCAGTAGAAGATATTTTGAGGCACACAACATTGTCCATGAAGACATCACGCACCATAAACAAACGGAAGATCGTCTTTCTTGGCACCAATGCCAACAGCATATAATAACGAATCACGCTTATTCCATGAGACCTATTTAAAAACAAATTTCCAGGTCCATATATGAAGGTCCATATTAAAAAGGTGCCAGTTGTTAAAAAGAAAGTGTGTCAAAATCGATTTTTATTCGCAGGGCAAGCAAGCGCGATGAGGTGCGACTCGATGCTAAGGAGGGATATGGCTCACGGCTTTGGATTCGTACTCGTGTCCAACAGCTTCTGTCACTGAGGCCATCGTGGTCCAGGCGAGGGTTTGAGGGCCAAGGTGGGTTCCCGGTCACGTGCCGTATTGCCAGTAACAAGCACAGTCTGTAGTACGCAGAATCAGGCTCAGACTGAGGACAATCACCTTATCAATAAGGTGTGAATTTTAAACTTGAGATTGCGGACGCAGAGGAGGACGCGAACCTGATGTAGGAGTACTGGGTACAAAAAGCTAAGAACTATGTAGGCGGAAAACTGGCTATGTTGATTTACACTGTCCTAATTTTCACCGTTTATTTACCGTCAACGTGAAAGGCGCAGTTTGGGGGGTAAATTTAGTGTAAATTGGCATATTTATATCTAGAATAGTTTTATATTATTCACAAATCCTACGGAACTCTAATAGTGCTGGAACGAATGAGAGGTTTTCTCCGTTTAATCTAATTCAGTCTAGATTTACTTACATCTATAAATCAGGCCCTTTGCGAGGGCCTGTGTTAAATAACAGTCAAGTTGGCCGGACTTTTAATTTAGCGGAACTCTAAATACTACACTCGCACAATCAATAAATCTCAACACAAGGTATGAGCCTTTCGGGATCGTTGATACAAGCAAAGGCTGGTGCCTAGTGGTTTCAAAACGATCACGAAGCACTTTCGCTTGATTGATCCATGATATTTGCCCTGGAAGTGGTGTGAGTAAGTCTGCATAGCTTCGAATTCAAAGACACCTCCGAATATGGAACTTTTCACTTGACTCCGAGTCGTCCGAGCCACGGTCCTTCTCTCATGGTATGTACTCTATGGCCATAAATATCGAGGCACCACAGCGTGTCAGGTGTTTGTCACAAGGCAAGTAAGGGAGTCTGAACAGAGTCTTTGTGTCAAGGAATTAATAGTGATATGATGTAATAATTATAGGCCAAGTATGAGGTATACGACGCCTATCGAGCGGTGGCTTCGTTAAAACTAGAATACTCTAACGAATGAATCCACGGTCTTTGGTAACCGGATGATCCGATACTGGCAGTATCCCCAAATATGAAGCGGGGTCACACAGAAAGACCAGATATATATAACGTTCGTCGAAATGCGTCGAATTAGAACTTGTCCCACAGGCTTTGAACTCGCACCACAAGCAAATTGTCACACACGTTATGGACAACCTAGGACTACCCGCCACGATGAGAGGTCTGCAGATCACAGAATTCAAGAAACCATATCACTATTCGAAAGACATTCCAGTTCCAAAGATCGTGGGCGACAACGACGTTCTTGTAAAGGTCGCGGTAGCTGGATATTGTCACAGTGAACTTATGGTACAAAATGGCGATTTTGAAAGCATGGTGTTGCCTGGGAACAAGTTGCCACTAATTCCATCTCACGAGGGAGCTGGAATAGTCGTAGCTGTGGGTGCAAAGGTCTCCAATGTGAAGGTAATGAAGTTTCGTTTTGTTGCAGGGTGCTCCTTATTACGTTGTTTCGCAGATCGGAGACCGTGTAGGATGTATGTCGAGAAAAAACCTCTGCGGTAATTGTTCGGATTGCAAAACCGGAATGCCAAATTATTGCCTGAATGTGGATTTACTGGGATTGACGTCTAACGGTGCCGCCGCAGAGTATATGGTCTCAGATTGCAAGTTTACAGTCCTATTGCCGAGTAGTCTCACGTTCGAAGCTGCTGCGCCACTTATGTGTGCTGGTGGGTTCTCATACTGTTTGACTCTGTTGTGTTGGCTTCTCAACACTGTTTAACAGGAGCGACTATATATAGTGGATTGAAGACCGCTGCTCTACGTCCCGGGCAGACCGTTGCTATTATTGGAGTAGGAGTAGGTCTCTGTTGACTGGGAAAACGAATTCTCTTTATCAATCCCCAAACGATATCAAATATCTAGGCACTTGGCCATTTGGGAATCCAATTCGCTAAATGCATGGGACTCCGTGTGGTCGCTGTCGACTCGCGTCAGGCTCCTCTCGACCTCGTCAAACAGCTCAAATACACCCCGGTAGGTCTATTAAATTTTTCTGTTGTGCACTTCGAATGCACGACTTATGATAATGCAGGACTACGTGATTGATGCTACAAAAGGAGTTGAATACGCACTTGATGAAATTGGTAATAATGGCGTAGATGCAACGCTTATGGCTACAGACGCGATCCCTGCGTATGAATACGGGCTTCAGCTGACAAGAAAGCATGGCACTTTTGTCGTGATCGGATTGTACATTTTCCCTTCCTTTCTCGAGATTATTGCTCACGCCACGCTTTTATTAGACCGTGCGACCCGATTGTAAGAACCAACCGTTGAGAACTATTAGTTTCGATATTGCTCCATGCTTATGTCTTGTGATTTGCAGCCAGTTCATTATAACCATCTTATCTTCCGTAACTTGACCATAAAAGGTGCTGTCCTCAGTGATGAACAGATGGCAAAAGAGATGGTCGATTTTGTTGCCGAGAAAGGTGTTTTTTGTATGCTTTATCCTCGTCGATCACTCGTTCACAACTTCGTGTAGGCATTGAAGTGAAGACCCGAACATATCCTTTAGAGGACATTGAGACTTTGATGAAAGATTATCACAGAGCGAATCATGCAGGGAAGTTGGTACTTCGTGTTTCTGAGGACGTTTAACCGTGTTAATGTGAGAGGATGAGGTAACTTCGCCCAGGCTGTGCCCAGTTATATAAGTATCTTAGTGGGTGAATTAGGGAAAACTTCTAGACTGTTGGGCCTCGATGATATGTAGACTATCGTTTGGCACTTTGCTTCTCTCCCAAACCTAAACAATATGGCTGATCGCTAAAAATTTTATTATATCAACTCTTCTAGGTGATCAACCTTTTCAAAATGGAGTTCAGAATATATCAATATGAAATTGTGAACAAACTTCAAGCAAAGACAAAATAATTAGATAAATAATTTTTTTCAAGGACTATCAAGTGTAAAAACTAGATTATTATGAACCTTCGAGAATTTGCATCCACCATTGACTTGCTGTGGTCACAACATTACAAACCCCGCTACAAGCTAACCCAAACGGGAAGCGGGGTCACATAGACCAAGCAGATATATATGACGTTCATCGAAATGCATCGGATTTGAACCTCTTCCACGGGCTTAGAACCCATACCACAAGTAAATTATCCTCAACACACGTTATGGACAACCTAGGATTACCCGCCACGATGAGAGGTCTGCAGATCACAGAGTTCAAAAAACCATATTACTATTCAAAAGACATTCCGGTTCCAAAGATCGTAGGCGACAACGACGTTCTTGTAAAGGTCGCGGTAGCTGGATACTGTCACAGTGAACTTATGGTACAAAACGGTGAATTTGAAAGCAAGATGCTACCTGGGATCAAGTTGCCATTAATTCCATCTCACGAGGGAACTGGCATCGTCGTAGCTGTGGGGGAGAAAGTCTCAAATGTGAAGGTAATCAAGTTTTGCTCTGTCTCAGGATGCTCCTTATTGCGTTGTTTCGCAGGTCGGAGATCGTGTAGGATGTATGGCATTAAAGAACCCGTGCGGAAATTGTTCAGACTGCAAAATGGGAATGCCGAAAAATTGTGAGAATGTGGATAGGCCGGGAGTGACGTCTAGCGGTGCCGCCGCAGAGTATATGGTCTCAGATTGCAGATATACAGTCCTATTGCCGAGTAGTCTCACGTTCGAAGCCGCTGCGCCACTCATATGTGCTGGTGGGTTCTCATACTGTTTGACTCTGTTGTCATGGCTTCTCAGCACTGTGTTACAGGCACGACTATATATTGTGGATTGAAGACCGCTGCTCTACGTCCCGGGCAGACTGTTGCTATTATTGGAGCAGGAGTAGGTCGCCGTTGATGGGGAAACGAATTCTCTTTATCGACCACTAGATTATATCTAGGCACTTGGCCATTTGGGAATCCAATTCGCTAAATGCATGGGACTCCGTGTGGTCGCTGTCGACTCGCGTCAGGCTCCTCTCGACCTCGTCAAACAGCTCAAATACGCCCCGGTAGGACTATTAAATTTTTCTGTTGTGCACATCGAAGGCACGACTTATGATAATACAGGACTATTCTATTGATGCTACAAAAGGAGTCGAATATGCACTTAATGAAATCGGTAATAATGGTGTAGATGCAACGCTTATGGCTACAGACGCGATCCCTGCGTATGAATACGGGCTTCAGCTGACAAGAAAGCATGGCACTTTTGTCGTGATCGGATTGTACATTTTCCCTTCCTTTCTCGAGATTATTGCTCACGCCACGCTTTTATTAGACCGTTCGACCCGATTGTAAGAACCAACCGTTGAGAAGTATTAGTTTCGACATTGCTACATGCTTATGTCTTGTGATTTTCAGCCAGTTCATTACAACCATCTTATCTTCCGTAACTTGACCATAAAAGGTTCTCTCCTCAGCGATGGACAGATGGCAAAAGAGATGGTCGATTTTGTTGCCGAGAAAGGTGTTTTTTGTATGCTTTATCCTCGTCGACCACTCGTTCACAACTTCGTGTAGGCATTGAAGTGAAGACCCGAACATATCCTTTAGAGGACATTGAGACTTTGATGAAAGATTATCACAGAGCGAATCATGCAGGGAAGTTGGTACTTCGTGTTTCTGAGGACATTTAACCGTGTTAATGTGAGAGGATGAGGTAACTTTGTCCAAACAATGGCCAGTTATTGTATATTAGCAGCTCAATGAACTAGGGAAGACAACTACCATGTTTCGCCTCTCGACGACACGTAGGCTGTATCGTTTGCCACTGTGTTTATTTACCAGACTTAATGAATACGGAGCAATATCTCTGATTGCTAAACTTTTTATTATATCGACTCTTCTAGGCGATTAACTTTTCCAAAATGGATTTCAGAATTTATCAATAAAATTGTGATCAAACTTCAAGTCAAGACAAAATAATTGAATAACATCAAGAGCTATCAAGTGGAAAAACTAGATTATTATGAATCTTCGAGAATCAGCATTCACATTGACTTGCCTTTGCTGAGCGTGGTCACAATATTACAAACCCCACCATGAGCTAACTTTGTCCCGAAATAGGCATCAGGGTCACACAGCGCATATATATATGACGTCGAAATGCGTCGAATTCGAACCTCTTCCATCGATTTAGAACTCTCACAATAGGTGAAACGTCCTACACGCTCGCGTGCGTTATGGCCAACCTAGGTGTACCCAACACGATGAGAGGTCTGCAAATCACAGAGTTCAAGAAACCATATCAATATTCGAAAGACATTCCGGTTCCCCAGATCATGCGCGACAACGAAGTTCTTGTAAAGGTCGCGGTAGCTGGATACTGTCATACTGAACTTATGGTTCAAAACGGTGAATTTGAAAGCAAGATGCTGCCTGGGAATAGGTTGCCACTAATTCCATCTCACGAGGGAACTGGCATCGTCGTAGCTGTGGGGGAGAAAGTCTCAAATGTGAAGGTAATCAAGTTTCGTTCTGTCTCAGCATGCTACTTATTGCGTTGTTTCGTAGGTCGGAGATCGTGTAGGAAGTATTGCGACGAAGAACCCATGCGGAAATTGTTCAGATTGCAAAATGGGAATTCCGAAATATTGCGAGAATAAGGATATGCCGGGAGTGACGTCCGATGGTGCCGCCGCAGAGTATATGGTCTCAGATTGCAAGTACACAGTCCCATTGCCGAGTAGTCTCACGTTTGAAGCTGCTGCGCCACTCATGTGTGCTGGTGGGTCCTCAAACTGTTTGAAGCTATTTTCCTGGCTGCTTAACACCATGGAACAGGAGCAACTATATATTGTGGATTGAAGACCGCTGCTCTACGTCCCGGGCAGACTGTTGCGATCATAGGAGCAGGAGTAGGTCACAGTTGACGGGGAAATGAATTCTCGTTATCAATCGCTAAATATCAAACATCTAGGCACTTGGCCATCTAGGAGTCCAATTTGCGAAATGCATGGGACTCCGTGTGGTCGCTGTTGACTCGCGCCAAGCTCCTTTAGACCTCGTCAAACAGCTCAAATACGCTCCTGTACGACTTTTTTTTTCTATTGTACACCTCGGGGCCAAGACTTACGATGATTCAGGACTACGCGATTGATGCTACAAAGGGCGTCGAATATGCACTTAATGAAATTGGTAATAATGGCGTCGATGCAACGCTTATGGCTACAGATGCAATTCCTGCGCATGAATATGGGCTTCAGCTGACAAGAAAACACGGCACTTTTGTCGTGATCGGACAGTACGATTTCCCGTCCTTGGTCTCGATTATTACTTATGCTATTCTTGTATCAGGCCGTTCCACCCGATTGTAAGTACCCACCGTTAAGCGAGGTCAGTTTCGGAAGTCTTCCCAGCTTATATCTTGTGATTTTCAGCCAGTTCATTACAACCATCTTATCTTCCGTAACTTGACCATAAAAGGCTCTCTCCTTAGTGATGGACAGATGGCAAAAGAGATGGTCGACTTTGTTGCCGAGAAAGGTGTTTATGAGTGTATTATCCTCGTCGACGACTCGTTCACAACTTCGTGTAGGCATTGAAGTGAAGACCCGAACATATCCTTTAGAGGACATTGAGACTTTGATGAAAGATTACCACAAAGCGAATCATGCTGGGAAGTTGGTACTTCGTGTTTCTGAGGACGTTTAACTGTGTTAATGTGAGAGGATGAGGTAACTTTGTCCAAACGATGGCCAGTTATTGTATATTAGCAGCTCAATGAACTAGGGAAAACTCCTACAGTGTTTCGCCTCTCGACGATACGTTTGCTGTATCGTTTGCCATTGTGTTTATTTCCCAGACTTAATGAATAAAGAGCAATACATCGGATTGCTAAACTCGTTGTTAATATCAACTGTTCTAGGTAATTAAAATTTTCAAAATGAGTTTCAGAACACATCAACCCAGGAAATTGTGATAATATTTCGAGTAAAGAAATTCATTGAATAAAAAAACATTTCAAGCACTATCATACTTGAAATTTATTATAACTTAGAGTACTGCGTTTATATTGAAATGCCTACTTTGAGCGTGTCACATTACAAACCCCGCCGTGAGAGTACTCTGATAGCTTTGTCCCGAAATAGGAAGTTGGGGTTACACAGCGCCACCAGACGTTCGTGGAAATGCGTCGAATTCGAACCTCTTCCACAGGCTTAGAATTCGCACCACAAGTAAAGCGTCCAACTCACTCACACACGTTATAGCCAACCTAGGACTACCCGCCACGATGAGAGGTCTGCAGCTCACAGAGTTCAAGGAACCATATCACTATTCGAAAGACATTCCGGTTCCACAGATTGTGCGTGATAACGAAGTTCTTATAAAGGTCGCGGTAGCTGGATACTGTCACACCGAAATTATGGTACAAAATGGTGAACTGGCAAGCAAGATGTTACCCGGAAACACCCTGCCATTGATTCCATCTCACGAGGGAACCGGCGTAGTCGTAGCTGTGGGGGCGGAGGTCTCCAATGTGAAAGTACCAGTGTCATGTTTCTCAGCATGTTAGTGAATCATATGATTACTATATTCTTTTTTTTTTGCAGATCGGAGACCGTGTAGGATGCATTGCGATGAAGAACCCGTGCGGAAATTGTTCAGATTGCAAAGCAGGAATCACAAAATATTGCCCAAATGTGGATATGCCGGGAGTGACGTCTAACGGTGCCGCTGCAGAGTATATGGTCTCAGATTGCAAGTATACGGTCCCATTGCCGAGTAGTCTCACGTTCGAAGCCGCTGCACCACTCATGTGTGCTGGTGGGTTCTCAAACTATTTGGCGCTGCTGGCTCGGCTGCTCAACACTGTGACAGGAGCGACTATATATTGTGGATTGAAGACCGCTGGGTTACGTCCCGGAGAGACAGTTGCAATCATAGGAGCAGGAGTAGGTCGCTTTTGACGGGGAAACGAATTCTCTTTATCAATCGCTAAATGATATCAAATATCTAGGCACTTGGCCATCTAGGAATCCAATTCGCGAAATGCATGGGACTCCGTGTGGTCGCTGTTGACTCGCGCCAAGCTCCTCTAGACCTCGTCAAACAGCTCAAATATGCACCGGTAGGAATGCTATATTTTCCTATCATCCATCATGATCTTATTTCCAGGCAGGACTACGCCATTGATGCTACAAAGGGTGTCGAATATGCACTTCATGAGATTGGTGGCAACGGGGCGGATGCGACGCTTGTTGCCACAGACGCGATCCCTGCGTATGAATATGGACTTCAGCTGACAAGAAAGCATGGCACTTTTGTTGTGGTCGGAGCGTAGGTTACTCCCTTTTACGCTTTATCTGGCAAAAATTGCTCACATTTTACGTTTTTTAGACCATTCGAACCAATTGTAAGCACTCACTTCTGAAGGGTTGGTTGAGGAAGTGCGCCATGCTTATATTTGATGATTGCAGCCAATCCACTACAACCACCTTATTTTTCGCAACCTGACTATCAAGGGTACTCTCCTCAGCGATGGACCAATGGCAAAAGAGATGGTTGACTTTGTTGCCGAGAAAGGTAATTATACACTTTATCCTCTTGGAACAGTCGCTCACAGCTTTGTGTAGGTATTGAAGTGAAGACACGATCATATCCTCTAGAGGACGTCGAGACCTTGATGAAAGATTACCACAAAGAGAATCATGCTGGGAAGCTGGTTCTTCGTGTTTCTGAAAACCTGTAGCAGTGATGTGGTGAGATATTGAACCAGCTCCTGGAGAACATGCTTAGTCAATGAATGTAAGTAGGTCAGTACGAAAATTAGGAACATATTCCCATGCTTTTGCTTCGGCGACGCGGGAGTTGCGTGGCATGGTTATGAGTGAAAGGGTTGGCCAAGTCGGATCTGCAATGTTACTTTAAATTTGAACTCCTTAAAACTTGCCTCTGGAAGGTAGTCAATACCTGACCAAAGCTACATCCACTGGATAGGACAAACCTGAAGAAAGTAGTCGTTCAGCAATTTCCAAGATATCATCATTGCTTTGACACCAATTATTCCAATGGGATGAAGTGACTTGGGTATCTCCTGGAATGACGAAGACCTTGGCGTTGATGTGAAATGAACTTTCCTGGATTAGAGATAACAACCCATCATCGTATTCCGATAAGATTAGCCCAGGCGCTGGTTTTACCAAACTCTGTAACCCAATGACTCGCAGCCTATCAAATCCGTCAAAGAAATATTGGAGGAAGTTAAGTATCATGGACAGGTCAAGCAGTTGGATTATTATACCACATGCGTGAGAAGTGGAAGTTCCTCTGGAGTACTATAACACATGCCCGACCTCCAGCTTGATGGCAACTCAGCATTTGATAGAAAAAGATGGGTGACGGACGGGGCGCGGAAATTAGTCAAAGTGGAGGGAATCGTGTTGAACATGGGTTATAGGAAATCTGCTAAAGTCGATGGTGAGACGGGTCACGATAGTGGGTATTACACAAGTATGGACGCGATGGTTTTAGATACGCAAACGTTTGTGAGCATGGTACACTCTTCGAAATTACTAACCTAAGCGATCTCACGCCCAAGGAAGAGATTCCGGACATTGTCAGGGTGCTGAAACTGGAGGATTCAAATAGGACGGGAGAATACCCGTGAGGTATTATGAGTCTCCGATAAAGGATTGCTGGGAATTATGTGACATTAGGAAGTTGGACTGTAGTCTAATGATATGATGAGGGAAACAAACATATAATACACAGAATAGAGTAACGGAGTGGAATAATGGTTGGGCGCTGAAGTGAATATTGTGAACCGACAAGATTATGGACTTGATATACTTAGAATCGTCTCGAGAAACCATAGCTCTCTGAGTGTTTTATAATTGGTCAAGCTTGGTGAGGTAGAAATAATGAAACTTCATTCATCATCGCAAACTAAATTCTGGGAGTTAGGTAATATGGCTGATTTTCCATTCTTAAATACAATCCAGGGTAAGAGCACGACTAGCTAGCGGTTAGCTCAAATATGTGTTCAAATCCACGAGCAGATAGATTAATGGCCCTATCGATGGTTGGGAACAGATAAGGCAAATCGTTCCTAGTACGTTCATTCTCAGGCAGAGTATAAGAAAAGTAAACTTGATGTGCTCGCTCTGCTCTTCGAATATGAACTATTGTGATCGCCCATAAAGGCATCCTCAGGAAATCACATAAGGACCAAATGAGTTGATGATTCGAAGGCGTTCTCTGTTGGAATGATTCAACCGGTATGTTGAATTTTATTATTTGTCCAGCGGTGTTGTGCCTAGACATGACCGTGAACGCTATGCAATACTATACAGTGGTTGGAGTATCACACAATTCCTCAGTTATTTGTACCCCAGCACTCCCAAGTCTAGGGTTGTCCACCGTAGTCCGTACGCAGCGTAAATATGGGCCCGTAATACGGTCACCGTAGCCTTACCGTTCTGTCTGTACTGATTTAGCAACGGTACCTGACCGACGGCTTTGAGTGACCTGTTCTCTTCCATAAGTTGTTGAAGGAAATTTAGTTCCAAGTTAGGTCTTAAGTAGCTGACATTGTCTAGCCCTCACCCTGGCAAGTATAGTATTATATAATTACCTTCTACAAAATATGGCATAACTGATTTGTGTTTCTGCCTCCAAATGAGGTTTCCATCTTCTGTCACACCATCAGCAGGTCCTTCATTTCCTCTACAGCTTTGTTAAGTTGGGTGGTTATGGAGGCGAAAGATTCCACAATCGGTTGCAACTTGCTTTCAACTTGGGTGATGACTTTATTTTTCACTGCTAGGTCTGTGAGCAGTATAGCAACAGCTCTAGTTCCATCTTAGTGCTGCGCTATATGTCATTTGAAGTAGGCCACACACCAAGTTTCCAAGTGTTGAATTGTCTCTTGGAGTTGCCTATCCCATTCTGGATAAGTACTCTCTCACCTGCTTAACGGTTTTAGGACTGCCATTGGATGCGGCGTCGAGAAGCTCTCATCTAATGGGCGGTCAGTCCGCAGGGAGCTGCGCACACCGTCTTGCTCGTGTCGCCCGAAGTGATGTTCAGTTCTTCTTTTTGTTAGCTGTTTCTTCTAGCGTGATTTCCACACGAAGCTAGGTTTGTAGATGTAAGAGAAGCGGGGATGGTTTTTTTGAGCACAGATTTATGGCGGTGATAAGCATGAGAAATTTTTTTTGTCGCAATAATTGCTCACGTTGTGTGATTTGTTGTTCATTCGGTCATATTGTAAGTACTCAACCTTGAGTGCCATGGATAACCCTTCTGATCGGAAGCCAATCCACTATGGTCATTACATATGTCGTAATTTAACCATAAAGGGTTCTCTCTTTAGTGATGAAGATATGGCAAAAGGGATGGTGGAATTTGTTGCCGAAAAATGTATTTCATGCTCTGTATCTGTGTCGATTAGTCACCACAACTTCGTGCAGGTATTGAAGTAAAGATATGATCGGATGCCTTGAGGACGTCGAAACATTGATGAAAGACAACGACAAGGGAATTTAGCTCTGCGTGTTTCTGACGACGTTTAGGTGTTTCGAAATGAGTTGGAGAGGACTCCATGCGACCGCAAAAGACTGCTTTAAACGGAAGGTCATTATCATATGAGTACTATGAGCCAATGCATATCTAGTTGTTCTACTTGCATCAGTCCCTTCAATAATGAAAGTAGCGTCAAACCCAACCCATTGATGATATAGTTGGTACTACGCGTGCGGCAGCAAACCAGCCGACTGTCTGGTCACACGTTGGGAATCAGCCTCGCGCAAATAGGTAGGATTGAATGTTTGACTCTGAGGTTAGTGACACAATGGACACATAGTGTCGCAGTCTCCCAGTTGCTTGGTATCTGACCAGGACGAATCCACGAAGTTGACAATGGAATTAGTCAGAGTTAATATCAGAATCGTGACATCTGCAAGACAATAATAGGGATGACGTAATTGCCCAAAAACGTCTGGTAACGTGGACACATAAATGGCGCTGTGGGCGTCGGTTCATTGAGATTGAGAGTGGCAAGAACAAGTGAGTGCTTGTCGCTCGCCAGCCACAACTGCCTAATTCGCATTCATGCCCTCCATTTTAAGCAAAACCGCTCAGCCACGGGCAATGCCGTCTCCTTGGCACAATTTGCCCGTCGAGATCGTGCAACGTATATTCGAGATCGCTGCCACCTGCACTCCCACGGCACTAGTGCTGTGTCTCGTGTCCAAAGCCGTGTTTCAATGGACGGTCCCAGTCCTTTACTGCACTGTTATCATCAGAGACCATCGCGACCTGGGAAACTTCAAAGCCGCGATAGGTGCACGGGGCCAGAAAAAATGCTATCACCATACCACGCAGAATCTGTATCTCCCCAAAGACATGCGTTTGTTCATCCCACAACAATTCCTCTCTCTGCGAAAACTCTCCTTTTCACCATTTAGTCCTGGCGACTACTCGTCGTTGCCCCTGTTCCCTTCGCTCACCCACCTCACAGTGTACGAACCTCGCGAATGTAGCTTCCTCCACTACCCCTCATTCGAAACAATCACCCATCTATTCATCGCGTCCAACGATAAAATCACGCACCACATCCCCGGTTTTGCAGCAACCGCCAGCTTGCCCCATCTCACCCACTTTGTCTGCCATATTTTCACGACTGTGTCTCCCTGGATTGACGAAGGCCTACGCACGCTTTTTACATGGTTCCACCGTTTCCAGAATCTCCGTGTTGTCGGTCTCGCACCCATGACTTATGATCGTCCCCGTGGATTCAGGCCCGACACGAGTATTCAGCTCAAACCACTCCTTCGTAGAATCAAGCATGAGGGGCACCCCAATATGGTGTTTATTCCCATTAATTTCGACATGAATGTGTGGGAGAATTGGTGTCATGGAAAAGAGAGCGTTTGGGAATTGGCAGAGAGGATGCTTAAGGAGCAAAGTAAGCTGTTGCACTGCATATTTGAGCGGCATTGCTGATTGGAGGAGATATTTCGCAAGATGGACAAAGTTAGGACATTTCTATTACAAGTTACGAAAACACCACCTGAGTTTCGGCGTTTAGCCTAGTCGTGCTCAACCCGCTCATCGTGCACCGAAGTCTGCTACAGGACGAGTGTATATCCTATAATATACCCCAGTCCTGACGAAGCACCCATTAGTTCCCCTGGTGCATTTCGAATCCCACCCCATGCAATGATGAGCTGAGACAAAGATGACAGCGTACCCCATGCAACCCTTAACTAAAATTTTAGACCTATCCCATAAATACAGACTTGATCTTCCATTCATACGCAGTGCGCATCCTCTATGACTTGATCTATACGGACATTATCGACACTTTGCCGAACCCAATCTACTCTTGGATTCTACGCGCTATAAGTTGTTTATGAGAGTTTCGCAGTGGTTTTACTTGTTTTTTTCCCAGTGGTATGTAACATGGCAACATAAGTACCAGCCTCGAGCGCATCCCGCTTAGAAAAATATGAAGCTTGGTGTTATTCATTTTGCTCTAAAATTTAAAAACCGAGAATCATCACTCTCCCAGCTTGGCAGATGTCCCCTGAAATTGCCTTGCCAGCTTTTCTGCCAGATAGTCACTTTGGATCGACCCGTCTAGTTGAAATTTGAACGTCACCTGGGCGCTCATTCGAGAATAGTGTTCTACCTCAGATTTATAAGATGGCGATTTGTTTGACTACAAGTTACTGGAAATTCATCTGTCAAGTTGTGATCGCTTGATAAAGGTGTAACTGGGTGACTGACCAGAGATATTCACTGCAACCAGTATGCACGATCATGTTTTCCACTTGGAATAGACAATAACAATAGCAGACTTTACCGAGCACTGCATATTAATTTTGGTCTTCTACGTGTCATGAGTATAGTAGGGTAGTTCTTTGAGTAAATGAAAGGAAGTCGGGAGGCTAGACGTCGTTTCCGGATCGTCTGGTGGTGCGCCGAAACAATTTGGAAGGTACTATGTGTAGAAATAAGATGCAACTAAATAGCAGTCTGAGCTTCTGGTACAAAAATGATTTCATATTCCAAATATACCAGAATAGAACATCAGATGCTTGTATCAAAAGATGGAGGGCAATACTTAGCTTCTGGTATCTAAACGCTAAAATGATCGAGAAACAAGCGGAGTTAAATCTACTTGTGACTAAGAGTACTTGACAACTCGCCATTCTCCAACAATATCCACTGCAGGCATAGAAACATTTTCTGGCTTGGAAATATACGAGTTGCTGTGCTGAAGGTTATCTTGGCTCATAAATTTGTGAGAAAACTCATGTTTGCTCACCGACAATTTCTTATGATTTTCCAAGGAAAATTCTAAGAAAAACTTGCATTTTGTCATAATTTTCTTAGGCAAAAAGTACAGGATTTTTCAGTGGCTCAAATAAAATATTAAATCTTCCATGATGGTAGCAAGGCGCTTTGCCACCTGTACGTATTAGTAGTCAGGTTTCGCCAAGTCGCGACGGGACGGACCTATGTATCGTGTTTCGTGAAGATGTGATGCACTTATATAGCCGAGGTGCTGAGTAAGAATGTAGGCACAGGCTTCAAGTTAGGGTTTCCGTCCTGGTCGGCTTTGGGGACCATTCCTTTGGCTGGCGACATGCATGGCGTCACGGAGGTAGTCTGAACGAATAGCGAGGTGCCGATATTGTGATTCGTGATCGCATAGGAGCTATAGTATGTGTTTCTTTGTTTGGCCTACCTCCATTCAACAGGACGGCCGCCGCGTATGGTAGCTTGTATAGAGATTGTGTTTCAGCGCTGCAAGATGCGAAAGTTCTTTCTGTTTTTTACATCATCGAGAAGCGTATTATTCATTCTGCTTTCATTTCAAAGTTTCATTTCGAAGCCTGTTTCTGTAAGCGTCTCTCATCACCAGGGTGCGGATCTGTTGTGTCTTATACACTCAAAATCCGAAGGAGTTAGGTGAGAACTATAATATGTCGGTAAGATAGAATAGAAGAAGTCGATTTTATCATAATGAGGCTAAAGAAACATCATGACCCCGTACATCTCGGATTTGTATCAGGAGCTTATTAGTATGTTTCCCACAGGTTTTTCGTGAATGGGGGAAGGAAAAAAGGTATCGTCAAAATAATTGCACCTACAGTGACTGGCGTTTGTATTATAGAAGAGAGATACATACTGGAAGAAATACGACTGTTGATGAGGAAAATCGGCTGCGCATAAAAGTACGACTATTCGTGTCGCAGACACTCAATAACGTCTCGCTTGTCGCATTAAACCTTGGCTCTTGAGGTGCGTTTGCGAATTGTAAAGCACTGATGAGCTGTCTAGTGTATTATCCCATGTATTTACTAAGCACGTATCCTGCTACCAGGTTATTAGCTTTCCGTTGTATGGATACCACTTGTTTTGAGCTCGCCGTAGCTGGGCTTGTGCATCATGCTACCATCATGATGTCAGTAAGGGGGTGAAGTGAAGGTAATGATAAGTTACCTGATCCTCGTGTCCGACCACAGTCTCTCTAGTAATCATGACTTCAATATCATTTGTCTATCACGGAAATCGTTAGATAACCGCACTCGTAGGAAACAGTGGGGAGGAGGGTTAGTGTTATGAGGTATAAACACACCAGATCGTGCGACGGCTGCTGGATCGCTCGAGGTGCTCCAGGATCAGGAGGCCCTATAACGTGCGTGAAGGAGTGACTCATATCGTTCCGATTGCTTTCGCGGAGCGTGTCGCGTTGCAACAATCTGTTTTGAGACAGGTGGTCTGAGAAGAAAAAAATTATGTGGGGAGTGAAAACGAGTACAGACAAGGCAAGGAGGGATGTTGTGTGCACTGTATATAGTGTATGGGCGATCAGTCGATTGATAACAGGGAAAAATATTCATCCGTACATTTTGCAAGCATTAGATGTACGGCCGCGAAGATATAATTGTCTATCGTGCCCGAACTCGGTAATCAGGAACTTTAGCACGGATTAATGCTTACGTTTCATTGTGAGGAACTGCCCTGATGGGTTAGGATGATGTATTATTACGTGCGCAAGATGTAAACGTACTGTGATCATCACCGTAGCTTCCATGAGCCTGCAACAAGTTTGTTATGCCAATGAAATGTTCGAATGAGAGACAATGGCACACATGGGAAGTGCTCCTCGATGTATCGTATAAACGAGCAGAGAGTTCACAAGGTCGTTCGTTCTGGTACCAAAGGACATGTGAACTTTTCACAGAATTCTTCAGCAAAGCAAAGGTCTGACCTCCTGAATCCAGTACGGGAGACGTGCAGGTAGTAACACAGCGACAATGTGATGATGACATCTGCCAGCACAGACGAGACACATTTGCTTCCCAGAATCCACTAGGTAAGTGTAAATGCACATGGGTACTATAGTCAGTGATGTGACATTGACCACAGCATGTGCGATTCAAACCTGAAACGCCTTGGTCAAGATTATGGCTCCTGTTGGGTCTGCTAGCCTAACATCCGAGAATACCACATGAGTTTTTACTGTGACAAAAGGGATAGGATGGGATTTACATGTTAATAGTCGCCTCTAATGCGCCGATAGCGTCAGGGTTTTAAACATCGATGATAATAAATGGATTCCCACCTAAACCGAGAGCTATGGATTTGTGTTAGATTAGGCGGGAGCTAAGAAAAAATTACAAACCTAGCTGGCCGACCGCGAAAACGAGCTGTTTGTGGGGTCATCTCCCAAGAACCGAGTTGAAAAAGCAAAGGATACACCTGGACGTACCGCTGGGATGACGACGATCAGTCTTTTATGGCTGACTTGAGTGTGAAAGTCAGAGAACATGATCAATGGAGGAAAGAGATAATCCTTACGTCTCCATAGCTGCTGCAAGTAGACACTGACCGTATATTTTAGATGAGCTGAATGAGAAGCAGTCACAGATACACATACGCTCGAACGATGAATGTGACAAGCACCTTGAATTTTGGTAAGATATGGTATAAAAAGGAGAGGTGGAGAACGGACCGTTACACCCAATTCCAGCTGGATGCCGGTGATGTACATTAATGACAAGCCTGGACCAGAAAGAAGAGATAGAAACGAACGGAGAAGCTCCTGTCACGCAAATGAGGTATATACCTTTCCATGGAGATGAAAACAGCTTACCAGACTAGACGATTTAAGAGGTCAGGGTTGTGAAAACCTTTCACCAGCCAAAACCATGTGAAATCAATAACCAGCACTCTAATGCGAAAATGTCATGATCGCTGACTGTTGATGAGGAGCGAGACCTACACTTGAAAAGAGTCCAAAATCCTGTTCACATTGATAAGAAGACTTGTATGACTGAAATGATGATAGGCCAACTTGCCAGAGCCCGTAGACCTGACACAAGGATCAACATTCCCAGAGCGGGCCCAAGCATTACGGTACATACCAGTAATTGTGTTGGAACACCGTCGTCGCCGCTGTACTTCACGAAATACAGGTAAGTCTGGTTGGTAGTGAAGCCAAACAGAATCGACGCGAAGATAGCTCCGATGTACAGCGAGCCGAAAGTAGGGCCAATCGATGCGTAGGTTATATTCGTGGAGCTCATCCGGGCACCAAACGAAACCAGGCTCGCAGGCTCGTGGAGGTGTAAGAGGCAGCGGGGGAAGAGAGCGTTCGGGCATTCGGTGGTGGGGTTGTATATATAGGGTTGCCTCAGTTACGAGACGCCCAGGTTCGCGAGATGTGAGCGATGTGCGAGTGCATATATAAACAGATCCCAGATACGCGTATCCAGCCCGTGATGACCCTGCGGTGGCCCTTCCGGTTCCCACGAACCGGACGGGCGGCAACCACAAAATTTTATCAGGCGCACTCAATGGCTGTATTTATAACCGGCACTGTCCCGCAAAATAGATACATGTTTATTCGTCGTAAACGTCGGTTCAATACAGTTTCTCTCTGATCCTTTTTTCTCTCGTCTCCCCACTGGGCATCACGCAAGTTCCTCTCGCTTCACCACGTCGATCAAGCCGGAGGTACCATCATATTCAACCTTGGAGTTGACGCCAGGGACAGAGGAAGAACACGAGGATGTCGGAAGTGCAATCGAATGGTCTCGCACTGATGCAAAAACATCAACGGGTGGCATCGTACCCGTCTCTGACTGCAAAAGGTAAAAAGTACTTTTGGCGTATCCAAGCACATGGTTAGCTTACAGTCGTCTCAGGAACCCTCCGGATGTCTCGGTCATTGGCAAGAGAGCTAAGCACGAAGGACGTGCCCGTGTCCTCGAAGTCTGAGACTCTTCGTGAGTGCGATATATGGCCACGTGAATTCAGCCTGAGTGTTATGAACATGACAATGCGAATGGGGCAAACGAGTGAATACGTACGTCGCTAACAACGCATTTGTATACACTGGGTCGTGGACCAGCATCGTCAAGATCAGCAATGTACGTGATCCAGTTATTAACCTACATTTGCTAGCTATTAGGTGAAATATTCCGAATATAAATGTGGTAGGCCAGATAAGGAACGTGGTGAGTTGGACAAAGCCAGTACCGCTGTGCAACAACAGCACATGATAATGGTATCAGTCGACGCAGGCAGGTTACGCCAGAGGATTCTTACGAAGCCACGATGCCCCTGGTCACAATAAACATGATAAGCCGATCTAAGAGCATCTCTGTGCTCCGGATTCCAGAGCGGCTCGCGTGCAGGTAATAGCAGAGCGACAGCGAGATAATAAGATCGCCTACGTCGGCGCTGAGCATTTGGGCAATGATAGTGATCTAGCATAGACGATGTGAAAAGGTGAGGAATGTTCAGTTGGAGACCATACAGAGACGAGGAAGAGATATTGAGATCTTTAGTACCTTTCCTTGTAAAATTGTGCTAAAAAAAGGTTTTCGAATTCTGTGCCTCTATTCAGGGTCGGAGAATATGTGCGAAACATAAAACATACGCTTCATATACTTCACCTGACGATGGGAATGTATTCGGCATCCTCATAGTCAACATGAGAGACACTCACCAATTCCAAGAGCTAAGAATCACGATGAGAATCTGGCGATTCCACACGATACAAAATCAACGTACCTAATTGTCCCAGGGAGAACGCACTCTTATATAATTATAAACAAGTCATGAAACGTTAGTCACCGGGAGAAGTGGGCGTAATGACCACGCTATTTTTACCGTGATAACCATGAGCCACCAATTTTTGTGACTGACTAAGAATGGAAGAAAGTTCGAATATGAGTGCGTGTGAGTGCGTGCGACACTGGGCAGGCGTACGTGTGTAGAGCCATTTAATCCAGAACCTACAGTATGGAATACAATAAATGACAGCGACGAAATGAATTGGTGGTGCGTACGCTCGTCCGATAAAAGTGATTACCACTGTCAGCGCAAGTTCCGACTTGGAAAAAACATGAGCCATGAAACAATCAGTGTGATAAAATCTCACTATTATGCTCCTGAAGAACGCGACACGTCGGGCACTTCTGTAGTACACTTACCCCAACAGTAAAAACTTACCACACCAAATAATCGATTGCTGAGGGTCGTCCGTAATTGTTGATGAGATACCAGTATCCGGCATGTGCCGAAACAGCACTGTGGAATAGCTCCAACGTGCTGGACGCGTGCATAAGCTAAGGGATAGAGCGTTGGAGAAGAGATATGCACCATATAACAAGAACCTATGATCAGAGGCACGTGGGTGTTATTGCTCTGTGAAAACGAACGTGTCGAGAGATGTGTATATACGTACTAGGAATTGAAAAACTCTGGAATCTCGTTTGCTGTAGGTTTTCCAATATAGATACCCCTGAGCTAGTAAGATACCCTGAAGTCTAGTCACACAAATTGAGACTTTGTATGATTCTCCTGTGGAGACATATCCTACACAATAGAGAGCAAGAGCCCGACAAAAAGCGGGCCGCTGAAGATGGATCAGATGACCGTCCAATTTGAATCATGAAGCAATGGCGCCCACATAGTCGATTGTAGTCCTGGAGGCCCTACCGGACCAGTCATCAATGTACTTTGCTCAGACCGATAGCGAGGGTTGGGGCAATGGTGTGCTGGCTTCGTCAGCGGAGTTCCATTATGGTCGATTGTGGCGCATGGCACAAACAATCAAACGCGTGGTGCCGTGGCTTCCGAATGGAACTAGCGAGCTTACGTACTTGCACGTGTACTGCGATTGTTGGTCAGCTATGAATTCCGCATCGGGTATCACCGCATCAACAATTACAATCGGAATTGCTCCGGAGTATTCAACCTCTTGTAAATAGCTGTGCAAAGTTTCCAAGGTCCAAGCTCGAAGATATATCTTTGCATATTAATGTCTGTTCTTTGGTGTAGTTCGAGTCGTTAGATGGCAGACTCGATTAGTGAAAGCTGGTAAAAGCCAAAACATATTTATTGGGCGATAAGTAACATCCATTTCAGTTGCAACGTGGAGGGCCGTATTCTCGAGACTCGGGTTGATCCTTCCATTCGAAACAGCATCTCTAGCTCATAAATTATGGATAACTTCAAAAGGCGAGGGACCATTACTATAGGTAATTATAAATCAACAAATCTGGATGAAACGTCATCAGTATAAAATATCTAAAATATCTTTACTCTTTTGCATCTAGTAATTTCATCTCTACATGTAGCAGTTGAAAGGGAGATTTGTCTCCAGCACCAACAAAGCACTATACTATCAGAACTGATATGTCCGCTCCTACCGAGTGAGAATAAAGAGCTGCTGCTTTGAGATGAAAGGTTGTTGGGCGGCTATTGTACAATCCAATGGATGTACGCAAGGCGTCGCAACTCAAATTATACACGAAGTCAGCAATGAATCACTCGCATACCTAGAAAACATAAAAGGAACATAAGGGAACCGAGTTCCCGGAATAGCGGTAGTTAAGAGGTTGAGGTGGTGTACATGCCATCCGAACGCAATTGAATCCTGTCAAAAGCGCGCCCTCGTCGGTCACTAAAGCAGAGCAGTTGACGATCTTGGGGTGCCCGCTTGCAGAATTTGAGGAGAACTCGAAATCAGGAATGAGGGGATTCAGATTATGGTCGAGAAATATATTATCCAGATGGAGATCAGTGCATGAGATCAAGGGAGTATAGATATTCGTGAACGTGTCATAGACCCTAGCTGCAGTCAAAGGCAAACCAATTACTTCTTTGAGGGTACAACGGTACCGCTTTAAGACAAGACCTTCGACATATCTGTGGATCACTGGACATTCTTTTTATTTGCATATACCTGGATGTGGGTGTCATTGCCACTGTTCATATATCAATATCTCATGGGATAAATAGTCCATGGAAATCGTTATTCCTGGTAAGAGGATAGAGTTGGTGACTTTATGTAGTGGAAGTCCTCGTGGGAAGCTGTGAGGAGCAGGATAGTCGATCCTTAAGTTATAAGATATTAGCTATATCGATGAAGTACAGAGATCCCTTCTTTGACGATGTTGTCGTCTTTGCGATAGAAGATGCATCGAAAGTATCGCCTCTGCATGATTATTTTGATTCATAAAGCATTGGCAATGAAGGTATTAGTCCATGTATGTGACGATGTCGTGTCACGCCCGCGTACGTCACGACGATGCGAACTTCAAGTGGCTCCTCAATGAATGTTAAGACGGGTAGGAAAACATATTAGAAACAGTTTTGTCCCTCACAGTTATTAATGCAATAAATTGTATATACAGGGCTGGAAATCACATGACAAGTCATGTGA
>QFEC01002106.1:0-15868 GCA_003316585.1 Gomphus bonarii | reverse complement strand
GCACACGTCGTACATGTTCGTTCGAGAACGCGAAGCGGCGCTCCTGTTCTTGGGTTGTATCCTTTCATTCCCTTCGAGATCCCCTTCTTCTTACAGTTATTCTTATCCTGTTCTGTCTTCTTGTCCATAAATTTGCTTGTCTTTTTCACTCCATTTGCTTTTCCTCTTCTGCCCGATCGTATAACACGTGAACTTACTGGTGCATGTCCACATTGCACGCAAGTGAGCGTTGTAAGGGGAGGAGCTGGAGGACAATCAGGATCTAGACCACGTGCTCGCTCCTTGATATGAAGCAGCCTGAGTCGGGAGGCGTGTAGCGCAGAGAGCGAGGGAGAAACGGCGCGTAGGGCAAGTGTGAACGCTATGCGGTGCTTGTCCGTTGCAGTAGACATATTAGTGAATTTTCGAGTTGTGACGACGTGACACAGCCAGTATACTTAGGCAGACTGGACGAGGGAGCTGCCTTTTTTCCATGCAATACCACTGTCTGAGTTCATACTGGTCTCCTTCTGATCTCCATTTCCCAATCTTCTCCTTCAGAACCCCCGAGCTCTCGTCTACGCCTCGCTGAAGCTCCTTGTATACCATGCACTCTAGCACCCTCTACAACTGCGTCCCAAAATCCAGAGAAGCTGCGAATGATAGGTACTCCAAGGCACGAGGACAGGACGAGCCATGCGATGAGGAAGACACTTCATAACGTCAACTTGTGATCCAGACAGTCAATGATTTATTTTATTTTATTGCTCACAATAAAACGACAACAATCAATGTCAGTGTTGACAAGGATTGAGACCAGTCGCCGTTTTGCATACTAAGGAGATTCGGAGCCACTCGTTAGCACTGGAAGACCGGAATTAAGTTAACAAACGTGTTTTTCTATTACAGACTCACGGCTAGAAAGCACCTTGACGATGCCTGAGAACTTCCCAGTGAGCGTCTAAGTCATGGAGTAATGGCCTTTCAACTAGTTTTGGACCTAAACATGTAATCATTGAGTGTAACTGTACATTATTTCTATTATTGGTAACGGACGAGGTCGAAGGACAAAGGAAGGCACTAGAGTGAAAAGAGAAAAGCAAACAATTTTATTTCAGATATGAAACTCGACGGTGCAGGAGTTGTCGAGTAATATAGTCGTACAACCTCAGAAAGTTATAAACATGATACTGTGCCGCAGTATGGACTTTGTTGTTCTGTATATTTGTTTCAAGAAGGCAACAAGATCGAGAAACTGAGTTGGTATATCAATCATTACTATAGAATCTACACATCGTATCTTATATTACTCCAACGTACCATACAGAAAGAGCATATGCACGGCCTACGGGTTATTATCCACTCCGTGAACCAAGTCGTGCTAGACTGTCTTCGCTGATCTCAGTCTCTTCTATCTGGTCTGACTGTGCAACCTGGACGAACAAGATGTGAGCGGAATAGCAACAGCACAATCCATATAGCTGGCAGACGCACCACTCGTAATACAGACTTCTTTGATGACTCCTGTAGCTCTCCTGCAATGATTAACTCATCCAATATCTATAGGCAAGACTATGAGATCGGAAAGTAGGAGACTATCATAGCCGCACCGCATATGCTTTCTGGAAGTTGAAGATGCTATGATGATAGAACAACCCTCAACTACTGTTTTTTGGGTAGATAAATCAAACCCTTGCTCACAGATCAAGCTCGCAGACCTGGCGAGAGGAATCAGCGATTGTCTTGTAAAAATCTTCAACAGAAAAAAAAAGAAGTATACATTGCCAAAGTATCGATCTAGGACCTCAACGTATCGATGTATAATTTCAAGGGTCACAAGTTCGTTATCCTCCGAACCGATGCCGCAGACAAAGAAGAGAGAAGCATAGCGTCTGTAGACCACCACGGTATCTGTGTTTTACAATGCGTCAGATGGTTCTCGTATCCAAGGAGTTTAATTCGCAACAATATCTGAACTGCTGTAAGACACACTCACCACTCACCTTTATACTCGAGGAAGTTGCACATCCGCGTCCGCCGCGCGAGGACAAGCTGCGTGACGTCTTTGACAATCTTGGATTTGGCTTTTGGAGACATGGTTGTAAACCATTTTGCCAGGCGAACTTTCCCTTTAATAACGTTAGTCTAAAGAGAGCAAAATACAACAGATGCAGCAACTAATGCACCTTGACGAGAAACCAGAAGGATGTAGTTGATCATGCCGAGAAACCGTGACCTCTAAGCGCCAATGACAAAGTAAAACATACGCTTTGCTCGTGGAAAATACATATTAAACGGGCAGTGGTGAATTATATATTAATAGAGAGTATATATTTAAGATACGCTCTTAAACTATCAACTGTGTGGTTATGATCTTTGAGGGCCGCGTAAGGAATGTAAAGCCTCAAGTCACTGGTTCCGATGAAACCATTTCTTTAGATTAGTTTGTCCGAGATGTTCCACAGCTGCTTTGAGATCTTCTCGTGTTGTCATGCATCGGTATTTGACAAACTCCTTTGTGATATGAGTTGACGGCGCAGCGACAGGTTGGAACACACGGTTTGCGATGAGTTGCTCGAAAGCCTGTATAACAATAACAAGGGGGTAATTAGTAACATGTATAATCTGAGCATAACATGACACATACTCCCAGCAATACGCTCCGAGCAACATTGACCATACCAAGTCCACCCCTCTCCACCTGCACAGGGGCAGAAACGGAGACACGAACTTGGGTGATGAATTTATCATGCAACATTTCAAAGTTGAAAGTATCCTGTCCGGCCGTCTGTATGTGTGCGGCAGCGATTAGAAGAGCAACGTGTGGATACGGGAGCGCTGTCATAAGAGACATCATTAAGCAATTCTTACAAACAACAACAACAACTCATACCAGTAAGAAACGGGAAATGCGTCCGGCTGCGCTGAGTTGACACGCTGTGGATGAACTGCGAGGCCGTGAGCCAGGGCAAGTTTGGTGTCAGAGCGACAACTGGAGCAATCTAAAGTCCAAGGTGAATATGCATGAGATTACTGACAATTTGAACTCACAAATAGGCGAAAAAGGACTCTCAAGTCCTTGCCAAATGCGAATGTTTCTTTCAATGCATTCAACGTGTCCTTATCTGCAAGAAATGCCTATGAACTATCATTACTATGAGTTGCAGACGAAGACATCATAAACACATTACCTCTATGCTGCTGGTCCATAACTTTTTCCACTCTTGGGTACTAGCTGACTCGTCCTCCACTTTGCATTGAAACACAGATTTGATATGCATCAAAAAGTTATCCAAGTTAGATGGTGTGCCAACTCTCATAACTCGATGTGAAAATCGACTCTTGACTCGTTTCTCGAGAAGAGTAAGGCAATCCACACGGGATGTGATACCTATGACCAGTAAGCCGTGTTCACCCTTGGAAGTATTTAATGCATCTTCTTTGTTTGCGTCATGGGGAGAAGCTGGACTATCCTCTCGTGTGCTCAAGCTGATCCCTTCATCATGCACACCTGTGTGTGGGTCGACAGGCTTATCAGTTTCCGCTGCATGAGATCCACCACGGCATGACTGCACCGTATCCAGAAGACAGTAGAGTAGAGCCTGCCTCGTATGAGCCGCAAACCCATCAAACCCATCCAGTACGACGATCACTGGCCGACCCAATCCCGGCAAAGCAGCTATCATTCTCGGAAGTTGTGAGGAAGGAGGTAGATCCATACCCACCACGGTGCTGCCGTCATCACTAGAGTCATCCTCCTCTGTAGGTAACAAGGAAAAACCCTGCTGGTCCTGTATTTGCCGAGCTATTGCTTGCATTGCTAGGCGATCGTTGGACTGGCAGTGTGCCGAGAGTCGTACAATGATTGGGGCATTTGAGGACGCTGAAGTAACTGAGGCTAGAACGTCATCTACTAACTAATTCCAAACAGGGAATCATCAGACGTCAGGTTCGCGCAATGAGCGGAAATGTTTGCTCACCCTACTCTTCCCACTCCCTCTTGCTCCGAGTATGAGACAGCTATTCCCTTCCTGCCGCTGAAGAGTTCCGTGCACGAGCTCGGTCAGTTGGTTCAACTCTGAAGAATAAGTTTTGTGTTCGGGCAAAGGGGGATGTTGTAAAGCGTGTAAAACGGCTTTCTTTTGGGAGCATAGGTGAGGAACAAGGTGAGATGGAAGAGGTCTAGGGAGAGGCTCTATAGCTATAGGTCTAGGAAGCGACGTCACGACGCGTTGCGGAGAAGTTGTAGGTGAGAGGCTGGAAGATACAAAAGGTGAGCGAAAAACGGGTAGTTTCTGCGGACTTCGGGATGTCAAAGACTTGCGGGTCTCGGTTGGGAGCCCATTTGGGGATCCCTTGCCAATGTTACGGGGACGAGAGGGGGAAGGAGAGCCTGAGACAAATCTCAAATATTTCTTGGGAGTTCTTGGGATAGACCTGGGGGTAGTTATTACCACTGCATCCATGATTTGTCGAGGGGACTCTGTTCCTCTCTGAACGGTAGGAGTGACACGCTTCGGTGAAGCAGGCTCAACATTCACTTTCGTGGGAGAAATGCTCAGAAAGTCCAAATCATCTTCACTGGTTTCAATCATGTCGTTCTTGATGTTGTTCGTGTTGTTCTCCTTTGACGAGACTCTATTACCTGGCAGCGTGGGCGATAAGACCATAGTAATGGTCCTGTGCCGCCGTTTGACGGGTGATGAAGTCACTATCGTATCTTCCAAAGGACCACTTGAGCGGGTTCGACGGCGATTAGTCCGATCATGATCCTGAGGGGGTTCCTCTGCTCTGCGTTTGACCATGAAGAAGTCGCGTCCCGTAACACGTGTGACAGGTGACAGGTCCGAGTAAAATCACACTACTCCTGCGCCATTCCGCCAATTTGATGGCGTTTTGGACAGACTTGCACGTTGGATAAATGCTCTCACTAAGGAGCTCGAGCTTATCAATGATAATATTATGCGGAATCACGGAGTATGTAACTTTGTTCTTGCGTTGTTGTGAGTTCACAAGGTAAGCTCCAGGGTTTGGTATCGAGGCAAATGGTCCCTTTCAGTAAAATCGTATTGCACCATTCCAAGTACAAACAATATAGCGTGCCAAATGACAACCGATCGATCCATGTGTGCTGTCACAATGAATGAACATGCATTTGTATTATTAGAGGACCCCGCCGGCCGTTCTTATCAGAGCTGATGTTATCCACGCTACTGCTCCAATGATGATCAATTGGAAGGTGGGAACACCCAAGATACGTCCTCGTCTGCAATAGTGTTCCCTCCACACTATCGCACCACATATATTACAGTAACACCTCCGCACTCACTAGAGCTGCTTTTGGCGCAGCTACGTGCTCGATGGCAATCCGTGCGTGACGCACCTGGACAAACCAGAGGAGAAAAAAATCTGAGCATTGGCGGCCCCCAGCTGTCAATTGAGGGCAACGTGTTTGTAATTGGCACAGAGTGGCTTGTTCGAGCGGGAAATGTTGTCCATGCCGGTGGCACGGTCCGAGGAATGTTACTAGAGGTTAGTTATTAGGATGCTGGTGTCACGTAGCTGAAAAGTCGCAAAAGGCTACCTACTTCTCCACGAAATATATACGCTTTGCTCTTGGAAATACATATTAAACGGGTATATATCAGTAGAGTATAAATATTTAAGATACGCTCTTTTTGTGTGTAAATTAAGGGAGCAAAAAGAGTTTGAACACCGGCTTCGGTGCATGAAAAACATACTCTCCAGGACCGGGATCGAACCAGTGACATTCAGATCAATGATAACCATTACAGTCTGACGCTCTTCCAACTGAGCTACCCAGAGAAGTTATTTCAGCTTTCCTTTTTAAATTTATAAAGGTTATTCCCACCGTAGTCGTGTTAACGGCCACTGTTCCAATTTAGAATATGCTTGGTCATACGTGTATACAACAAATGAATTATATAAATCAATATTTACTTATGGAATTTATTCATCCAGTAAAAACGAGGATGAATTACAGATTACTTCTCACGTGTCAAGCTATAACATGGTGTGGCTAAGACCAAGCATATTCAATTTGATAGATTGGGGCAGGATTGATTCAGTCATCTTTGTCATCAAAGTCTGGTAGATCCTTGGAGAGGCCATTCCCTTTTGCCTTGCCAGTTGGTCCACTCTCCTTTTCTGTTTCACCTTCGTCGTCGGAACGTTCATCGTCAATTTTTGAGCCAAATATTGCCCTGCAAGATCGGTACGTCAGAATGATCCTGCACGTTTTGCAAACGGAATCATACCGGTAACCGATGCGCAAAATGAGGAAGTACCAGAACAAGTTGACGATCTGCAGGGCTACAAGGGGTGCGAAGACCTGATACTTCATCCAATAGGGAAACCACACGCCTTCTTGTGGATTCCATTGCTTTGCGTGCTCACTATGGAAAAGTAATGTATGTGGGATAATGAAAATACGAAACTTGGGACATACGGAATCAAATCAAATTCTTTCCAGACCGACCACAGCATGACCAGGTTGAGCCAATGGCGGAAGTATCTGGATGTAAAGATATGTAAACATGACTGTACAAGTATATGATCATCGACGTACGTCCACACGCCCAGAAACCATGCGAACGACACATTCTTGGTTGTTTCCATTTGAAGATAATTTAATAATTTCGTGAACTGAGATAAGTTACATCAAGAACCTGCGTGTCCATAGTCATGAATCGACATACTGCGAGGAAAACATCAGAAACATCCATGCTGAGAAATACTGCATTGCCAATCGGTGTGAGGTTGATAAGATAACTCCATCTGCAAACCATGTCATTCCCTTGAGGCATAGTAGGTGTCGGTTATATGAAGATGCATACCCTATCAACCAAAGCGTCACAAAATGATGCAGTACGAGCTCGGTATAGTCTTTCCGCGGCTTCTCGAGTCCTAAGCACAGTACAAGAAGCTGTTGCGTCCAGTATGCGGAGTGCATAAGATAGTAAGCTTTCATAAGAGGTGTCATTTGCCAGAACGGGTACCCTGAAGAAAGGTCAATAGCCATCAACTCTTTGGGGAAACGGTCCAACCAAGCCAAAAATGCTCCGTCCGATACCACCATGTGTTCGATTCCGACATTACAGCCTAAACACATAGGTTAGGCTATGAGGTCGAGTCGCAAAAACAATTGCTTAGGAGAGAAGTTGCTCACTAGGCCGAGGATAGACGTAAAGGTGAAGTACACGATAGCATATCCTTGCTCGCCAAAACGATCGAGTTTTGATTGTTTTCTTATCCCAAACCAGCGTGCAAATGGATGGAACATATACAATGTCACCGCTTGGCGGACGAATGACCAAACAATGACATAGAATGCGATAAAGACGAAGTCCAGGTAACCTTTCTGATACCGAGGGGCTTCAGGAGGAGAGTTGGGAATACGGTGTGAAATGAAGAGTAGGGGCTCAAATGGGTTGTACCAATCCGAGGGAACCAGGTTCCAAGCCTGGAGAAAGCAGTAGTTGAGATAGAAGACGATGGGATACATGATCATCTTGAAAGACGAGGCTGGAACACGCATCCATCGCATGCTCTTGAGATCTGTCCACAGACCTTCTGATTCGGAAGAAAAGCGGGCGAATGACTTGAGAGCGCCGGGTGTCAAAAGCAATGCTGGGGACCCTGGACGTGAGGATGAAACGGAACCATTGTTAGGTGTATCCTGGGAGAGAGGACTGCAAGCCTTGTGAGCAAGTGAAGAAGGTTAGAGGTAACTAGTCTTGAAAAAAAAAACTTGCGTTGGGGGCATAAATGAGCCTGTAAGATGATGAGACACGTCCTGCCTAGAAGAATTCTGAGTGGAAGAAGGTATAATACTGCTCACGAAGAACATACTCTATACCCTCGAGTACGCTCAGGTTGCTTGGAGGGCTTCTCGAGTTCTTCCCAAGGGACATGTTAGGTAGTGAGGGGTAAGTACCTAAGCAGACATAGCCGTAAATAAAACTGGCGCTCAAACTTAGCCCCGTGGTTCTGACATGTCATAAACTAACTATTTTAATAAGGCAAGACCAGACAAATGCTACGTCGAGGGTATACAACTTTGTTTAACAGCAGTTTCGCCTTAACTGAAGATGCTGAATGTGAGGCGGCTCATATGTTCTTCCTCTTTTTACGGTCACGTGTTCAAAACGCGTCCTGGGTCATCCTCCCATTCTGGCCCACCTCAAGGACAACCCAGAATGAACATACATAGCCAAAGAGAAACAGCTCATTCTGTGTGGACGGGGCTGAGAAGGTCACCAGAATATTTTTTCACTCAATGTTATAAGTAACCGCGTGACAGAAGTCACTACATTTAAAGCGGCGACTTATGCTTCGCATCTGCGCTCGCATGTTCTCCTCGCGGCGTCTTGGGCTATTTGACAGAATTCCATGTCCAGAAAAATCTACTTGCACCAGGAATCCATGTCTCTTTTCTCACCAGCCAGGCCTCACAGAGCCTGCTGCAATTCATATCCCGGTGGCGAGCACCTCTACACTCAGCACAAGTTCAGCCGCAGAGCATCCGCAACCAAACTGTCAAGCAACCCCAAAGTCAATCTTGAAATCGAAGTCCAAGCACAGTAGTGATGTTTCGGTTCCAGCAAAGCGCACGTTTTCATCGTCACCAATCCTGTCAGATCTTGCAACACGCCAGTTACCTCAACAGTCTTCGCCTGTGTCTGAACCGCCTCGTAAGCTCCAGCGGCTAGATGGTCAGAAGAGGGCACAGCCCATGACAGCCTCCTCTTCCCAATCCGTATGTCTGTCCTCACCTTACCTACGTCTCTGCCCGTCTTAAACTCGCTCGTCATTTACACCATTCCTGTGACTTGTGCCCTCACTGATTCATCTTTCGACCATAAGACTGGAGTACCAACTCTCGCTATTAATCCTGGATCGAGCAAGATGCCAATTTCGGTTCGCCAAGCTAGTCTAAAGAACATCTATGAAGCCTTCGTGTACATCTCTTGTTATTCAATGCCCTATTCAACTGATGCACTTTCAATTCTGCTTTCTAGGAAACTGTATGCTTCGTTTCATACTGAGCAGCCTGAAATAGCTGCCGCACACGCCCTTGCACAGGAGACTGAGGTCTACAGCAAAACCAACAATCGCACCTACCGTCAAGGAGTCGTGAATACAATCCTCTCGATCAACAGACGCCCACCCCCGCCTTTATCCAAACACGAAAACGTCGGAACTGAGAAAGAGTATCAGGCCCGGGCAACAACACGTAAACTGAGGGTTCTGCCCCAACATATCGAGTGTGCGCTGCTAACTGAGGAACAGATGGTGACCTGGGGTTATATGTCAGAGGTTCCTGAGGGGGTGGGAGGCGATATGCCAAGTGCAGAAGGAGCTGAGATGATTTGTGAACGGTGCTCACAACGGTTTATTGTGACGCCCATAGGGCAAGGTAAGGACGAGGCATGTTCGTTCCATTGGGCACGGCCATACACAACCACCTTGAACGGTCAGACCTTTTAAACTTCAGACCTAAATGCTGTCTGATTTCTGTTTCAGGAGAGAAGATCAAGACGTACAAGTGCTGCGCGATGACCCATCCTGGTCCAGGTTGCTCTGTCGGCCCACACGTGTTCTATGAAAAGGCCCCCGAGGATCTGCATCGTCGGCACCCTTTTTCTCTCTCGTCCCATCCACCTTCTACCCTTGGCGAAGAATCTGTACTGGAAGTGGCTGCTCTAGATTGTGAAATGGTATATACCACCGGGGGAATGCGTGTTGCACGTGTGTCTGTTGTAGATGGCGACGGTAAAGAAGTGTTCGATGAGTTTGTCCGCATGGACGAGGGTGTCAAGGTAATAGATTATATCACAAGGTGTTTCTCATATTTGCATATATATTATCTCTTGGTGAACCATCCTCAGGTTTTCTGGCATCACACCGGAAATACTCTCGAGTGCCGTATTGGACCTCGCCTCTGTCCGTCAAGCTCTTCGCGCCTTGATCGGGCCCCAAACAATACTCATCGGACACGCAGTCGACAACGACCTGAAGACGCTACGCATGGTGCACCATCGTATCGTCGATACGTGCGTCCTCTTTCCACATGTGGCTGGCGCGCCGTACCGCCGTGCGTTGAAGGACTTGTACGTTTGGGTTTGCTTCATCGAATGATTGGAGGTGTGACGAGCTAATTTTTTTTTCAATGCTTGTGTTTCGTGTGAGATAGGGTTAGCGATAAGCTACAACGGTTGATCCAGACGGGGGGTGAGAGCGGGGGACACTCCTCGGTGGAAGACGCGGTTGCCTCGCTCGACCTTGTTCGCTGGTGGATTCACAACGAGAAGCCTTTGGTGGGCAAAGCCAAAGGGACGAAAACTGGTGGTACTGTACCTCCCTCTAGATACGTCAAAGCTCTCGGCGCAAAGTGAAAATAATGTATCGCATACCCATCCATACAACACACTCACAATCCGCATTCTATCATTCATCATTGCACAATAATGACAACATTATATAACCAGAACATGCAGAATTGCAGATAGAAACAACTCAGAGTCTCATGAATCGGACAATAAGAGCAATTACTATGATGCTTTCATTAGGCTGGTGATTTGGGTACAAAATGAGGGTTCTAGTATGCAATGAGTGGAAACAAGATAACACGAAATGACTGAGTGATGGTGCGATACATAAACAAAGAAAAGAAAAGCAAAAGCAAAGAAAAGGTCAGGGAGCGGATACATTGGTGAGTTGAAAGGAGCTTCTAGAAGGAGTGTGGATGCATGTCAAATACACTGTCGGGAGATGAAAATGAGCGGAAGGGCGAATTGTGAATTGAAAGTGAAAAAAAGCGGAAGGGAACAAGACAAGTCGTAATGTTAGTCTTGAGTGCCGAAAACGGTAGAGGGGCGATGGAACTCAAAGCAGATTCAAAAAAAAAAAAAATTTATATCCAGTCATTTGAACGGAGTGGAGCACGCGACTGAGACCTGCTGTGACACCGTGATGCAGGAGCTTCGGCCACAGGGGACATGGGGTGCTGCATTCCAACCGACGACGTAGGGGAAACAGGCATGCCCTCGACATGCACAGCCTCGGACCTCGTAGACGAATGTCCTAAACTGCCCGCTGAGTTGCGGACCGTTTCTCCAGGGCCCTGCGGCACGCCGTTTGGCACCTCTCGGCGCGTGAACGAACCGAGGCGGACGAGGGTTGCGTCGCGGCCGCGCTCAGGGGTGACGGTGACTTGCTGGCTACCTAGGTTGCTTGCGTTGCTGCTCATGCTACTGTGGTTTGAGCCACTGCTACCACGGATATGGCCTTGGCCCTGGCGAAGCTCGTCGCAGCAGAGCTTGTGGAGCTCTTCGAGGCCGAGATATTTGGCTTCATCACGAAGCTCTAATAGGGATTCTAGGCGCTCCGGGGATTGGCAGCGACGACTGCTGAGGGAGGCTGTGCGAGGGAGCGTAGCATTTGCAACAGGAGAGCGTAGATAAGTGAGAATGTGGGCATATCTGGTATGAGGTATAGTGAGATTCATGCAGCATGAGGATGGAAGGAAGACATACGGTGCAGAAGGTCTGTCGAGGAACATGTGAATCATGCTAGATTGTGGGAGGAGTCCTGCGGAAGTAAGGTGTGCCGTAAAAAGAGATGCAAATGGTGTGTCTGGCGCAGAGAGGTTGTAGCCATCATCTGCTTCCTCTTCTTCCTCCTCCTCTATGAGAGTGTCACGGAACTTGCGTTTCTCCCGTTCATACGCTGAATGAGCTAGTGACTGGAGGTAGCTTGCAAGGTGCGATGGACGTGATGTGAGGGTAGCATATGTCGTGCGGAGCGAACAAGTAGAGGTGTCCAAGGTGACAATGAGGGACGAGAGGTTGAGCATGACTTCAGGGAAGGGCGAGAGCAGGATCGGTGTGAACGGCGGTTGGGGCTGAGTTGGGGTGAGACGAAGAGGAAGAGTGGGAGCAGCAGGTAGGGACGCGGCCGTGGGCTTCATCGAAGGACGCGTCGTGCTTGCTGGAACAATAGGACACGGACGCGTAGCCTTGGAGCGCCGCGGACTCGACACATCCCCGCCCTCTGGCTGAGGGAGTAACTCGCCAATTTCGGAGAGCACAGGCAAGTTTGGGGAACTCTTTGATGCATAAGGAACATGGGGAAGGGGAGGTGAAGTTGGAGACGCTGGTTCGTCTTCTTCGTATGACGAGACATCATCGTCTGTTGTGCCAGGGGGGTCGTGCGAAGGGTAGGGCTGGTTCTGAATGAGTATCGAGCGCGTAAGTGCATCCTGGGGTGTGCGAACAACAGTGGCACCTGTGCCAAGGGCACCGTAGCGAGAGTGGGTGTAGGTCGGGCCACCGCTGGTGGTGAAGATGTCGTTGACGAGCTTGGGCTCAGAAATGTGCATTGGGCTCGGAGTGGAGCCGGCACTGTGTAAATGACTGCTTGCACTCGTACGGGATAGCCAAGACATGGGGTTTGAAATGGACGGGCGACGGGGAGTACGAGGTGATGTGCCAGTAGAATTCACCGTGGAGGACGGCGAGGAAGGCTGGGTCGCTATCATCTAGTAAACTTTCTCTAGGGACGATTGCAGATAGGTGGGTGCAAAGAGCGAGGTCCTGGTCTGCACATGTCTCGCATATTTGAGGCCTCAGGACAATGGCACGCTTTAAGACAACAACAATAGAGCACAATAGGCGAGGCACAACGACATGACATTTTAAATTTCAGGCTCAGCTGACCCGGCGCTTAGTATCGCCGACTTACCCTGGTCATGCAAGACTCCGTGGATGCACGCCAAGGCGGTGGCGGTGGAAGTGAGTCTCGAGGCAGTATATAGAGAAATAACTAATAGACCTCCCAATTAGTTGAACAAGGGATTGTCTCACTTGCAACAAAAGTGGTACAGTGCAGCCGGTAACAATAGAGTAAGTTACGATCTTGCCCTTGAGTTTGATCACTGTTGTTTGTGGTTACGGAGATGAAGCTACAGTCTCCCAATTATCGAACAAGGGGGTCAGAAGGACTCTCCTATTCCTCCACTTGCTATAGTAGTGCCCTCTGCGATTGGCTGCAACAGAAGCCGCGGAAGCATTGTGCTCGAAAAAAGGATATCATCATTCTCATCGTTCACACGTGAAGGATCTGAGGGTGAAGAAATGTCCCAATATTGAAGGAGTAGCCTTTATACCTCTAATGGGGTACAAAGAGGAACACTAAACGGGTGAGAGGCTCGTGTACTAATATGTTGGCATCTGACTCATGGACGAACGGATGCGGTACGGTACCTGTTCCTTATTAATTAAGGCCAGTCTTCATCTGCCGAAAGCTCTTCTCCAGCATCCATTCGCTACAGTCCGGAAGAACAATTCCCTTAAGCTGCTTACTCAGAACTACGAGGGGTTTGCTATAGTTTGGTATCAATTGGTATCAATCATCCAGTCTGTCATACCTACAGGACTCGCCAATCTTCGCAAGATCGTCTCCCTTCCTCCCTCGAACGAAAACCTCATCACTTTTTCTAATCTCAAGGACGCTGCTCTGCTCAGTGCTCTGCTAGTAGTTGTAGGAGCGCAGGGTACTATTATCCTCTGGAAGCTTCATTGCGTTGGTGTCGATCATAACGTCAAGTCAAACGATGACTCTACTATGGCTTCATGTAGCTATCGAATGACAAGAAAGTTGAAGTAATGTATACTTTGGTTGCAATTCCCGATCCTACTTCTCTTTTCACCCTTCTTAGCTTCAACTTTATCAGTCAAACCCATAAAGGTCCAGTCGACCCATTATCAATGAGACTTCAGTGCGATGACAGACTTTGAATCTTACCAAGCCAATTATGTCTCTATTGTAGGCAAGGGAATGGGAACGCCGACACAATCGCTGCCTTTAAGGGTCGAATGGTTATCTGAACAGTTGGTCTACGAGGAATCATCATCGATAATTGACACGAAAGTATTTGCCGACTCATAGATAAGTATTATGTAAATCAAATGTTTGTTTATCCGTAATTTTCAAACGCTAAGTATTGTAGATTGGAGAGAATACCTTAACGAAATTGTACCTACTACACTTATCTTCCAGAGTGACAAGCACTATGGGATTACTCATCAGACTCCTTAAGAAATATGTTTTAACAGTGCGATGATAAACATACTAATTAGGGACGATCCTTATATATGACGACTCAAGATAAACTTTTACCAAGGTCAACGAGCTCTGCTCAAGGCTAACATCAACTGGGTCGATGGCACCATATCCACGTTTGAACATGGGTTTCACCTCCCTCAAAATCCTCTGGGACTAAATATTCTTACGTACCTGACTCTAGTAAAATAATTGAATACTAAAAATGATCAAAAACCATCGTAGAATCCTGACCTCTGGCTCAAAGACGTTTGAAGAACAGTGGTCCTCTTTCTCATTTCGCGCTAAACTAAAATACATCTCATAGGGCTTCAATTGATTTCGTGTACATATTGCCAGGGACTAATGTCGGCTTGAGGAGTCAATAAGCAACTCCCTCTTCCTTTGGCGCGCAGGGCTTCTGCTTATCGACGCCGGTGACTGCGGAAAACTCCATTTCTTGACTCTGATGACGCCAGGGGAGGGAAACTATTTTTTTGCCGCCCCAGATCATTCGGGTGGAACCGCGCCAGGGTCCTATCTTTAGATACCAGAGAGTGGGTATTTGTTTCAGTTATATTTACGATCGTTCTGAGACTGCATTCCATACTTGTGTGTTTTATATTGTAAAAAGACAACTGAATCTAAATATTTCTCATGGATATTAATTTAGGATCTGATCTGGTGCTCTGTTCTGAATCTCCAGCAGGCGTTTCAAAGAAATAGAATGAATGGGGAGTCGTGCTGCCATGATATTGTTACCATAGTTTGCCAACTTTGGCAACCAGGGTAATACCTGAGCTGTTCTATAATTTGGCCATGCAAATTTCAATTTCCTTTGAAAATCATTAGCAGACCGTTTCCGAACCACTTCTATAGCAGGTAGTAGTGGTTTAGTTTTTTCTGGTGTGTCAGAGAGAAACGCTGCGTCTCCGTCACCAATACGACGTCAAGAAATTATTATCGGGACACTGTCGTGTCGTCGCAACTCTAAAATTCATTGTAGACCACATATTTCAACATGTGCCCGACTCAGGCTCCTTTAATGAGGAGCGCGAGCGTGGTCCAGGTCTCGATCATCCTCCAGCTCCTCCCCTTACAGCGTTCACTTGCATGCAATGTGGTAGCTTTTGGTTTGAGACACCCAAGTACTAAAATAATCATGAAACCCTGTTGGAAAATAAACATTGAGCAATATCACCTTATTTCTTCCATATCACTCACAAAACCCAATCAACATTCACAAGTTATGACACAAATAATCACGAGTTTACGAGTCACACACGAGCCATACACGAGTCTGGAGAAACCGAGTCCGAGTCGAGTCGAGCAATCCGAGGCGCAAAAACACGCGTATCCGAGTCACGCGTAATCACGCACATCCGAGTCCAATCCGTCACCAAACCGAGTTCATTCTGCGGCCATGTCGAACCTATGGATGGTCTGATCAACCACATGAGTCGAGACGAACACACGAGGTTCTCAACAACCCCTAACACGTCACTGCAAGTGCGCTCGAGCGGAACCAAACTTTCGTAAAGGAAATCCCTCCGGGGCTTCTCGGGCAGGCCACAACTTATTCCACACATCCCCAAATACCATGACACTTTACATTACGACTCATATGTATGTTTCCATGAACTTCCATCACTTTTCCACCATTACACACTTGCTACATCATTTCCCCTTACCATTTTATCACATGTAGTCCCTACCCCTCATGTTCACCACATTTCACATGATACATTCACCCCCTCACTCCTAT
>QFEC01002103.1:12136-24824 GCA_003316585.1 Gomphus bonarii | reverse complement strand
TAACCATATTTCTGAGAATGGCACCAGCAGGGCCTAGGGACTCCCAATACTCCTCTTCAATCTGGCTTGACATGGTATAAGGTGGAAAGTGATGGGAAATATGTGTGAGGTTGTCTGAAAAGGAGCTTGATCTTCTGTGAGGGCGACGCTATTGACAAGGTCACAACAACAAGATACTCTGATATTTAGTGAACTGATAAGGGTAATTTCCACTGGTGTAGCAGTAATCCTCAGTTTATACAAGGTTACTAGTAATAAATACATAGAAGCCTACCTGGTGTAGTGGTAATCCTCAGAGATCAAGCTGAGGGGTAACTGTTACACCAGTCACACTTATATACTCTAGCAGAAAGTCACGGAAGGTCATAGAAGGTGATGGAAGGTTCTGGAAGGTTCTAGAAAGTGATAGAAAGTGGTAGAAGGTCATGGAAAGTTATAGAAGAATGTAAATGAGAAACAACAACAGCCAGTGATCTCCAACTGAACCCTGACAGTTCCCCTTGTTGCTTCCAAACATACACCTTCTCATCTGACCCAATCCTATTGATTTTTGTCTCATCAGGCCACAACACCCTCTTCCAGTCCTCCAAAGTCCAATTTTCATGGTATTGGGCAAACTTTAGACATTGATGAGATCCCTTGAGTATAGGGACTTTCTTCTTTGTTGCTGATCTAAAGCCAGCTTCCTTCAACACATTCCTAACAGTCTGAGGAGTGACAGAGGTAGATATGATGCAATTTATGAATTTGGTGGCTTGGACAGCATTTTCAAGCTTCCCAGAGCTGATTGGATGGATAATCAACTGTGTATCATAAGGGGAAAGCTTGGAAGGATGGTCACCGGGATGATTTTGCTTATCCCCCTCTACCTCCCTACTGATCCTGCTAATAGTACCCTTCCCCAGGCCAGTCCTAGCTTGAATTTGACAATGGGAATACCCCTCATTGAGGAGAGAAACAACAGAAAAATACTTTTCAGCAGAGATGGATTTCATAGTGGTGGTAAGGAGTCAAGGAGATGAATGAACAAAGATCAACATGTCAAATTGATACAGATAAGGTCACATGGCATGTTGATGATTCACATGACCTACTCCTACCTTATACTGGTGTGTAACATTAGAAATCAGAGAAAATAATAGAGGGCCAAAAAAACTGCCCCAATGAGTGATTATTTTGTTTGATTTATTAAGCAATAAATTTTGATTGGACTAACATAATTTATTAAGTTAGTAGATAGCCAACATGTTCTAGTATATCATGTGAAATTCTCAGAACTTTTTCTGATGTCATTCCTTCACAAAATATCAATCTTTCTAAAATGCACAAACATTGGAGCAGTTTTTTGACCCACTGTATGCCTGCCCCCTTGTTTTGGAACCTGTCAAGACTGCGGTGTTAAGTAAATAGCATTTCAATCTCTATGACTGTGTAAATAAATAGTCTAAGAGAATACTAAACTTTGCTGCAGCACAACTCCAGAAATAATTCAATATTTGTACCTTAGTTACAACCCTCTGTAGTAACTTGACAAAGTTAAGACAACTGGATTGTAATGCATTTCTTAGCAGCAAAGACTAATAGTCTGCAAAGTCTGTATTAGGCTCACAGGCACTATCAGGGTCCAAGTATTCCTAAAGAAGGGAATGCACTTAGAGGCTAGAGGAAATAAGTGGAGTGACTTGATATTCAAGTTAATTCACTCTGAGGAAAGACAGGATAAAGTGAAGTGCTTGTGAGGCAACAACACTTAACTGGAGAGTATCTCTGAATATGAAAATTGACTGAACAGACCAACCCTAAAGTAGAATGTAACCAACTAGAAAATCAATAGCCAATCTCACCCTGTAGAATCACAAGGATATCACCCACCCTTGGCGTTAAGCAGGAAAATCAACTACTTAACACAGGAAAATCAACAGATGACTAAGAGAAGTGTCACACAAATCACGTGGATTGATATGATAGAAGCAGATGTATGTATTGTTTATTTAGGGGGCAGTATGTCCTCCTTTTATACCTTATTTACACTAGGGCAAGAACTTCTATCTATTAATAGTCATAGAAGATAGTAGAATATCGTAGAAGGTTATAGAAGGTTCCTAGCCAATCAACTTTCAGTTCCTGACTATGAGTCATTACCCAGCACAGCCTTGATCATGCATAGACCATGTACATTGTTTTTATCCCTTATATGTACATTATTTTGGTCTATTTACTCAGGCCATGTCAGGCCTTGCATAGCCCCATACCTGTGCTGTAGTAGCTATATGCTTGGATACCGCACGCTGAGATTGTATTTAAGTGCCCATGTTACCTGGTTTGGGAGTATTAGCAAACTCAGCTGAGTTTGTGGGCCTTTGTGGACACTTTAGTTGGGCTTCAACAAAATAAAGTGGTTTTAGCCTTGAAAAAATCAGTAAAAATAAGAGAAAAATATCATAAATTCAAGGCTATTGTATACTACATTTAAATACCAACAGAATAATATTTATGTCACAATTTTAGTGACAAAAGTCAAAAACAAGTGAAAATTGCAGAAGATATTCAAGGAAAAAGAACTGGCACCATTGGGTACTATTTACAGCTAGGCATACATGTCAAGGACCCCCTACACCCCTACATTTTACATTCTAGTCTCTATTCCCTGTTTCCATATCTAAGAACATTTATCCCCATGCTTCCCTAGTATAAAAGTAGTACACCCTCTGTATGTATTCTCTGTTCAGATTATTGACTAAATTAGGCACACACTTTCAGTCTCTAAGTCCATTGTCCATGTTTGCTACTAACACTCTCAGGCCCCTACTAAATATCTTCCTGAAATCCAGTGGCAGTATGGGTAGATAGATGTAATGCAAGTACATTGAAGCCAACACCACATCTGTCTCAGCTCATTGGACTGAGCCAAACTGTCAGAGTTCAGCTTGGAGTTCATTGTCCAGTTTGTTGTCTTCTGTTTATGTTTCCACGTGTTTCCATGCCTTGCACCTTCCAAGCACATAATAGGTGCTGGATTAGGGTATATAAGTTGTGACTGGTGTAACAGCTACTTCTTAACTTGATCTCTGAGGATTACAGCTACACCAGGTGAGCTCTCTATGTATTTAATACTAGTAACCCTTGTATAAACTGATGATTACCACTACACCAGGTGGAGAACCCCCTTATCAGCTCATTAATATTGGAGTATCTTGTTGTTGTGACCTTATCAATAGCATCGCCCTCACACAAACCTCTGAACCAAGGGCATCTGTGCATGCCTTTAACAGTATCTCATCTCCTGTTGGAAATGAATTGAGGGGCAGCACCATGTTTGTACCTTTGGCTATGTTGAGGGCATTGATGAATATGAGGGTGGATTGAATGAAAAAAGACCAGCTTCTCCAGTTGGTACCATTGAACTTGTTGACCATAGACAAAAGCTTGGTGTCAGCCATGATGTGCATGGAGACAAGAGGTACTATTAGATGTGAGTTTGTCCAGTAGGTTTTGATGTATTTGGTTCAAGCAGTAAAGCCGGAGCTCATGACCTATCAGCGCAGAGTCAACAACTAACCTAAGACAAAAGTTTAGAAGCGAGTCTGAAGAATCACAGTACAAATGTATTCTACTTACAGTGCAGTTGCTTATCGTTTCATATATGAAGGGAGGTATGGAGAACAATAAAGAACGGAGAGTAATATACTACGGTTACTAAGTAAATATTCGATTGACTTGGAGATCGGTCAAGCGTCACCGCTTTGACAATACAGTGCGTTGTTACCTTCCCCAGCCAGTGTTTGATTTTTTTGTAAGTATGTACCCTTTCACCCCACCCCTTAGGATCTCCAAACACGTTCACTGGACGGAGTGTATGAACCGTCCGCCCTGACGAACAACCGTTTTGCGGCAGAGTTCAAGCCGTATGACGTTGTGACGGACAGCGGGGCACAACCGCACGCCCTCACGAAGTGAATCCCCTAGTGTACTTAACAGGGTAGATAAATTTTCTCTCTCTCCATCTCGAAGACGTGACTGCCAAGGTATATAGCATGTACCCTGTTAATAATAATCAACAATCAATAATAAGAACACTGACGTTTTTCACGGCGGACATTTTTTGCTTTTGCTTTTACTTTTTTTGGAAAACGGCATCCAGATGTGATCGCGTTAACAGTACATCTTTTTTTTGGCATTACATTCATTCCCTACTCCCTCCTCCTCTTTTTTCCCCCTCTTCTGTGTGTATTTTGAACAAGGAGGGAGCTGGGTGATCATAGGATTGATCCAAAATGAATGAATGAATGAAAGAAAAAGAAAAAAAACGTTCAATTAACAAATGTCACGCCGTCTAGATATTGATTATTTAGTAAATAGACAGAAAAATCACATTTCATCAGCCGAGTATTCCATCCCCACCCTTTCCTTCAGGAGCACTGACTTTGAGGCGTTGGTGCAGGATGACCTTTTGCTGCTGAAGACGAACGTACTTGGGCCACTTGACAAAGCGAGTCATGTCGCGCTGCGGTTGGCCTACAAATTAAGTGCATCCGACACTTGTCATCAAACCGAGACACGTGGGAGAACATACCGATGCTAAGAGGGGTTTTTCGTGACGTTGGCCTGCTTCGAGGTGCCGAACAGAGCTTGGCTTTGGGTTGGTCATTGAGGCGATACGCAGCGGAAGCACGGGAAGCACGGGAATCAACACAAGGGAGACCAAATCAACAGATCAATGCATCTGGTCATCTGAATCTGCTCCGGCAACACCGCGTCTCGAAGCTCTAGCGCCCCAAAAGAGGGTTTTTGCAGGCATAGCGGGTTCATTGTCTATACGGCCTATACGGCCCGACACAAAGGGTAAAAGAGGTGTGAGTACGCGAGTTCTGCAAGAGCGGGTCTGGCGTTAGTACGTCTCGTCGCTTACCGTCCATCCAATAATGGGCTCGAAACTCGTGCCCATGCAGCCCATAGAGTACGATGTGTTACCAAATACGGAATTCTGAAGAATGAATACTCACCATTGTGGGTCGGATGAAATGAAGGGGTACGATGACCTTTGCAAACTCCGACATGGCTACGATTTGGCATTACAATTCAGTCATGCGCTTGGCTGAGGTACTGGCTCGACAGAGATCCTTCCAGTGCATTACAAATGGTCCGATACTTTACGATCAATCTTCTGCTCCTGTCTAAGCTTTTATGGTGGCTTGTTTGGCTCGAGTTTCACACCCTTGCTTTCGGGTTAGTCAGAGTGGGAAAATAGAATAGCATCGTAAAAGCGAATGAGATACCACAGCTTCGAGGAATGATGGGCGCGCCACCGCCACACACAGGCTGTTTGTAACGAGGTTCAGCACCCTGTTACCGGAGCATACACAGTCACTGGAGCACACATCCTGGCTAGGGTGCCGAATAGCCGATTTCAAGCATCGCTTGCCCCAATGCCCACGCTTACAAAACTAATGATTCTGTACGAGAACTCTGGGCGCGTCCACACGATGTCCGGAAATATGACAGCTCTAAATATGGGCCACATCCCGGAGCGCTCCCTGCAAGTGAACCCAAGTGCACTCTGGTGTCCATTCGATGGGGTGCCCTTGAATACAGTCGCTGCGACTGCGGGACCATGTTGGTCTCTGCGTTGGCACCGGAAAACTGTGGTCTGATGTGCGGAAGGTTCCGCGGTCACTTCTGACTAATTCTATTTGTTCCCGCTGACTGCATTGTGTGACGAGGCGGGACATACGACCTCTGGCAGGGAACTGATTTTACAGCGCACCACGCAGTTGCCCAGGGGTTGATGTCATGCACTGCTGGAGCTTCCGATAATCGAAGTTGATCGTGATCGATGTTGTGGCTGAGAGTTGACAGCGCGAGACCATAGCCTTTACACTCGTGTAGCGTGGGTCAATGTTGCCTGATCGGGCCTCACCCAAGTTTTTTTGGGAAAAGTATATGTCAGGGGTGCTTCTTGCTAGATATGTATGCCCCGAGCGCCATAAGTACCTTATCAACGTACCCGACTGCAACATAGGCCATCATCGTCTAGCATGCATATCGGTCTAGGCGTGGCAGACGACCCACTTGCGCGCGCTACGGCTCCTCCGCCCGACGAGACTCCAGAACAACGCCAGAGAAGACTGCAGGAAGAAAAAGAAGCCAAGCTCAAAAATGAAGAAATCGACGCCCAGCTTAAGCAGGAACGGAAAGCGTACTTGAAGGAATATTCAAAAGCCGTTCGCGTCTTACTGTTGGGTAAGGATTGTTTATTTTTATTTGTACTTTTTTTGGGAGGGGAAACTGGACGTATGAATTATTATCCCCCTTTTTTAAAATTACCCGCGATTTTGACAGGGCAAAGCGAGAGCGGAAAGTCGACGACACTGAAAAGTGTGTGTTGTTTGTGATACAATTTCCAGAGAGTCGACTTATGCCAAATTGTCTCAAGACTTTCAAATGGTATGGGCACCTCAGTCCTGGATAGAGGAACGCTCGTGCTGGCGGTCTGTGGTACGTCAACCGTATAGCACTACCCCTCGAACACACATGAATGAAAGGTGTGTGCCCCCAAGGTGTGTCTAAATATCGTCAAGTCGACGTTCAACATACTCTCTGTACTATTCACTCCCTCCTCACCCACGGACCACTTCTCGCCCCAGGACTTGTCCTTGGTCAATCTGGACTCGCTATCATCCACCCTCGTTTCCGCGGAGACGATCCTCAAACGCCGCCTCTGCACGTTTGACGGGAGCAACATGGCAGGCGCGCTGCGGACCGACTCGATAGACTCCGAGCCGGAGGTTTTCGTCCCGAGCAACGTATCGTGGAAAGACCGGTTCATCTCCCGCATTCGGAAATCGCGATCTGGCACGGACAGCGCCCGACCATCAATCGAGGTGAACGGTACTGCGCTGCTGGAAAAGGATGAAGCAATGGACATTTTGATATCCTGCAAATCCGACATCCAGCAGCTGTGGAACAGTCCCGTGGTCCAGGAGCTCTTGAATAGGAGGGGTGTGAGGCTCGAGGAATCCCCCGGATTGTGAGTTACAAAGAACACTCTGTTCGAAAATTGATGTGTGTTCTGATTGTGAAAAAATCCCACCACTTTTTTCTTTAGCTTCATGAATGACTTGGATCGAATATTATGCAAGAACTATGAGCCCTCTGATCGTGAGCGCTTGCTTCCTCTTTTTATGGAAATTTACATCTTATAATTTCACCTACGCCAGAGGACGTCATGAGAGCGCGTTTACGCACTATGGGCGTCCAAGAACACAAGTTTTTCTTCGAGACAGGTATGATCGTATGTTGACTGGATTGCGTTGTTCTCATCTCTCATCTTATTTTTATTTATTTTTGCGTTACGCATGCAGGCGCTGAAGTTGGGCAACAGTGGATAATATATGATGTCGGAGGATCTCGGCCGCAGGTACGTATCTCTAGCAATTATGTCTTGGCGCGCGAGTGGAGGCCGTTGCTAAATTCGTACACGTTTTGTTTTGTTTTGTTTTCTAAAAAACTTTCGTAGCGAGGTATGCAGGATATAAAACACGGCATAATATCTCGCGTTTGCTGATAGAACTACTGTAAATTAGAGACATGGTTCTCTTTCTTCGATGACGGTGAGTGGTCGCTCAATCCCGTCCCCCCTTCGTTTTCTTGGGGGAGAGGTGGTCTTGACGGTGTGGCAAGAATCTAACTTTTTTCTTTCTTTCCTTGGACAGTAAACGCTATAATATTTCTTTTCCCCGTCAACTGTTTCGACGAGACGCTAGATGAGGACACTAGCGTTAATCGACTGGTGTGTGATTTTATTTTTTTTGACCTATTATCCATTTGATTCTTACAAACTACCATTGATTTCTCAACATAACCAAAAAAAAATCTTCTTTCAACCTTCAACAGCAAGATTCCATCGAGCTATGGAAACAGATATGCAAGTCGCCTCTCCTCGCAAAGGCGCAGTTAATTCTGTTCCTGAACAAGGTAAATGCTCGCTCCAGGACGGAATATATTTTTTCTCCCTTTTTTTTAGATTTTTCCCTATTTTGGTCTCTATCCTGATGGGGGGACGTTTCTGTTTGTTTTGTTCTTTTTTTGCTTTTTTTTTTTTGGAAAAATGATAATTATAATAATAACCTCAACTTGTATCAAGGTCGATCTGCTGCAACGGAAACTCGAGTCGGGGGTTCATTTCGCAAACTACGTTCCAAACTTTGGCGACCGTCCAAACGACCGCGATTCCGTATGTCGATGTAAGTCCAGCCCGGCGCACTGCCTTTCCTGTTTCCTGTTTCCTGTCTTCCTTTTCCGTGCCGTGCCCCTTTTCCCCCACTTTATTTTCTCCCTCTATCTTTTTTTTTTTTTCAAAAATTTCAACTTTTTAATCTTTATTTTTGTTTGTTTCTCAAACTCGTTCCATCGCTTACCCTTCCTCCCCCCTTCTCTATTCGACACTTAGATTTACGAAACCACTTAAAAGATGTGCAAAAGCGTAATTCACCCTTACCACGGCCGTTCAATGCCTGGCTGACGTGCGCTACTGTAAGCTTTTTTTTTTTTATGGAAAAAAAGTCCCGAACATGCGATTGCGAGGACTGCGTGCAAAAACGAATGGTGACGATGATGATGACGATAATGTTATTATTGCTGTTTTAGGATACACGGGCGACGGAGAAAACTCTCGTCACTGGTAAGTCTGCGATCTTTGTTGTTCCCCCCTTCTTTTGCACTGGATGTAAGGCGGTGTTCTGATGTGTTTTTTTTTGTTTGGAAAAAAGTACGATTTGGGATCGTGAGGGAGAATATGGCCAAAGCAGAGCTTGTCTAGTGGTGTCTAGTGTCTAGTATCTTTTGTTTCTCTTTCTCTTTCTTTTTTCCTTTTCCTTTTCTTTTTCCTTTTCCTTTTCCTGTCTGCTTGATTTGATTTGATGTATTGATTGTCTCGATCGAGAGGAGGTATGAGGAATATTGATAGGGATAGGGTAACGCTCATGATGCATGGTGGTTATTCAATGAGCTAGACCCGGAAGAAACATGACTACTACTTTTTTTTAAGAGTAACAATAATAGTAATATGGTGACCCCCTCCCCAGGGCTAAGATACACATATTCATATTTCTGTATTGTATCATCTTCATTCTTTCTACTGAAATTCATTAGAGAAGCCAGGTCACCTTTTCAGCCGCTGTCAACCATACAATTCCAACGAGCAGATTTCGCGCTACATCGATCATGTCTAAGTTTATGTACTTACGTGCACGCATACCCACGCACGCATACCCACACACACGCGTCGAAAAAAACGGATACCTGACAGGTGTGCGGTGTGTGGTTGGGGAGCCAATTGTGTTCGTTGCGATTATCAGGTTGGTTTTTGCCTGTTTTGCCTGTTTTTTGTATATCGGTTGGACATTTTTGACATTTTTGACATTTTGACATTTTGACAGTACTCGTTTTTTTTTTGCTTCCTGGTTGAGTCCTCCGACAGATACCGATATACCACTTTGAACACCTTGGAGGAAATGCGTGTATGGGAGGACCCGGGGGAAGTTGATGTTGAATTCTTCCTTCGACGGGTGATGTATGCCAGAAAAAGGGAGGAGGGAGTGAATATGCTCCAGGCACCGTGTCCTATGACGACCAGACGTTCGTATGAAAACTCTATTATCTGACACGCTATGCTGTTTTCCCGTTCAAGCATACATGTAATCCCTTACTGTGTGATTGGCACATTTCATTGACACAAGTCACAATAGTAACAAATCCTTGCAAGCCATTCTGATAAGAGAAACACCAACACCAACACAACACAACACACAAGGGGTGCGAGAGTTGTGTACATGCCCCGTGTGATGTTTTCAATGAATGCCGTTGATTGGGGCCGAGATTCAAAGTTTCAGGAACCACTCCACGGTAGCTTTGAAAGCGCCTTCTTTTCCGGCTTTCACCTGAGGGTTTGACTGGGGTGAAATCGTTCAGTAGTGTTACATATCTGATAGGAGAGTGAACCCACCATATCTCCTCTCACCTGATGGATCGTAAAGGTTTAATGAATTCAAGGCATTGTCGTAAGACGACTTACAGCAAAACCGTGCACGCAGCCCATCCAATGTTGTCGTGAATAACCGGGCTTATATTTCCCATTGCCCAATATCTCGTCTGCCTGCTCGCAAGCCTCCTTGGGGAACGCACTGTCGGTCTAATCATCGATCATCGTCAACATCTCCATCGGGGGTGTATCTATTTAAAAAGTTTTGATGTACCTCACAGGAGTTGATCAATAGGGGCGCCTTTGAGTTCTGGAGAAGAGAAAGAAGGTCCCCAGGAATAGCGAGCCTTGACGGGTGTGCAACTGCAGCCGAGGCGATCTTATTCTCCTTGGCGAGATCAATGACGTGCTTTGCGCCGTAGCAATAGCCCACGGCCCCGAACGTCATGATGCCGCGTTGGCCAAGGCCGGCCATGAGATTATCGACGCAGGGACGAGTGGATTGCATGTTGTTCATCTGCATCCATTTTTCACGGTCGAACTGTGAATGTGCGTTGTTTCAAAGGAAGGAAACGTCAGGACGAGGTATAAATTATGACACACGTTAATGGTGGGATCGGTCATGGCATTCTCGGGAATGGGATCCCCGTTAAACATGTCTGGCATGTATACCTGGAGGAATACCATGGGTTGGTTATTTGATTGAAAGCAGTGTGTTGAGAGAGAGCTTACTTGGAATCCGTTTCTCGCAAAGTCATCCGCCTGAGCGATAGATTCACTCTGGGCACACAGACTATGTCATATGGAGAAAGGCGCACCAGAAGCTGGGGTTTACATCATCGTCCGTATCACGTGTGAGAAGGTAGTGCAATTACTAACCTTATTGTTGATCAGTTGTACACCGAATACATCTGAAAAAAAAAAGCAGCTCTTCAGTCATCAAAAAAAAAAAAAACAGCGCCAAAGATCAATGACCAGAGAGCAGCAGGACGGCCTTGTCTTTCGGGAAATCGCCTGTGGGGAGAGCAACATAGGTGCTCACGCCGTTGATTTCCTCGATTTTACCTAGAGAATTGCATGAAGTGAGCCTGTAATATGGAGTAAAGAGAGACAAACCTGACGGAGTCCCCTCGTGTCTGACACCACTTACACATTCCTTGCAGAGACTCATGGCGGGGAACAAGGTGAGAAAACGTTATATGAGAACCTGCGGGGATGAACCCACACGGACCCATGCCGGGACCCGGCCATCAGCAGGGCGTCCAGTTGCAGACCCCCGGCAATTTCTCTCTCACTGCCTCACTGCTTATCATGCGGAGATTTAATCGCTGCGGAGGACTGAAACCACGTCAGCAACTGCGTGAAGCCCATGTCTTCGAGCGAGGACAATAGCGTCGGAGAAGCACCGTGCGCACTCGGTCTCAGGCTGAGGGACACAGGCGACCGGTATAATAAAAAGAGGACAGGCAGAGCATGTGATGTTTGTCGGAGACGCAAAGGTGAGAAATGAATTGTAGGATCGGGCGAGGGTCATACTGATCGTGGCGGTGGCATACTACAGTCAAGTGTGAGAAGCCTCCTTGTGCATCTTTGAATGAGTCATGTGTTCTGACAGCGCACAGGCGATGGCTCAGAGATTGCCGAGAGCAGCTGTACGAATTGCGCTCTCTCCAAAACCGCGTGCACATACGCGGAGCCCTCCAAGGTGCGTTATACTCACACCTGCATGTCGAGTACCATTGACATCTGCTTCGCGACTGCAGCGCCGTCTCAACGCACCACCCGAGTAAGTTTGTGCAGAACACACTCCTTCCCCCCAAAACAGTACGACTGACCCCGCTTGCTTCCAAGGTATGTCGATGACCTCAAAGCTCGTATTCGAAAGTTAGAATCCGTCCTCTCAGAAGTGCGCCCCCTCCCCCTCCCTCGCCCTTGCGTTGCAAAAGTTGACGATCGACCCCGTTGCTTGACCTAGTTGTTTCCCCGAGGAAATGTGAAGGACAGAAACGTCACTGCGGAGGCTCTGCGCCAAAGCATTTTGATCCCAGGTCCGGGATCTCCACCAGGATCTGATGCGAGTGCTAAGAACTGCAATAGATCAGAGGGACAAAAAGCTCGTAGTTCGAACGACGATGCTAATGTCATTCCAGGACTAGAGGACGAGTCGTTCATACATGCGCAGAGATTCCTGGGACGGTCGAGCGCGTCCGCCCTTCTTTCAGACGCATTAAAATTAACAACGTCGGACGTTGGCGAAACTGTCATATACAGCGACATCATGGCTCGGCATGCCGCTCTCGGACATGCATATTACCTGGTTCGTCGATTGTCAAATTACACATTCATAGTATTTTGATCGAGACGGGACTGCTTTAGGAATGCCTACTAAATATCCTTTTCCAAGGGCCAACACCACAATTCATCTTTCCCGCCGACGACCTCATGGACTCCCTCGTGCACCTGTATTTTGACAGAGTGCACTGGTTCTCCCCAATCTTACATATTCCCACATTTCTTTCGCAATACCGCTCCAAGCTGTACATACGGAGCTCCAACTTTGCCATAATTCTGCTGCTCGTGTGTGCCGCAGGATCGAGATACTCGGACGACACCCGCGTGCTGCCGACTTGCTTTGAGCTTCAACACGAGTCTGAGAGCGAAAGATGGCGTCATGCAGGCCTGGATTACTACGCGCAGGTGTTTCCCTAC
>QFEC01002102.1:0-22401 GCA_003316585.1 Gomphus bonarii | reverse complement strand
CTAAACATTGGAGTATCTTGTTGTTGTGACCTTGTCAATAGCGTCGCCCTCACACAAAGGTTTGGAAGGCCTCGCCAAAAACCTTGGGTTGTTCTGTCCATTCCTTGCCAAGCTGTGTTCATTTTGGCTTGGGGCTTGAGATGGGTCGTCCCCTGACAGGAAGCAAGAAGCAGACAACAGGTATATAGGTGCATAGCTCACTAGCAAGGGACCCTAAGTTTTCCTCTTAGGATTTATCCCTTGCTAGGTGAGGCTCTACTTCTATGTACACAGTCTAATATACTTAGGATTTCCCCCTTGCTAGCCTTGGCCATGTGACCTCAGTAACCTCAGCAAGCACTTCAGGGGTTGCCCTTACAACCTTGAACTTAACAGACAGATGATCTAGGAGGGTTCAACACATAAGTTGGAGCCAAGTCCCCTTTGTTATAAATTGGCAATTATTTAAATTATCTGCATATATTCCAACACTAAAAACCGCATATCTCCCCCAATTCCAACTCTTTTACCATGGAACTTTGCAGCAAAGTTACAGACTATACAAAGAAGCTACATGAATATTTCCAGGAATTTAGGAAAATGTTTTGGCAGATACCACCCACACGGCCCTGTACCTTAACACCGAGAGCCGGGCTGCTGTCTGGAATTGGCAGAAGCACAAGCCACTTGGCAGAAGTACTTTTTTATATAGAATCTATTTCCATCTTTTCACTATGACTACAATTTTCCCCCTATGAATTTTCCCATACCAAAAATCCTGTGCACTCGTGCATATATCACACATATGGCTGCATTAGGCCACCTTCCATTTTTGCTCCATCTTATTTTCAGCTTACAAACCATCTCTCATCTTCCTTAAATACCCCAGATGTATTTACAGTTAAACAGTGAATAAAGTCAGTAAAAACAGTCTAGAAATTGTCCCCACACTACTTGAATTCGAGTTACACTCGAATTTCTTACTCGCCGCAAACCGAAGGTTAAGCGCCGAAGCCTCGCACTTTCCTAATCAGGACTAACCCATCACACACTCATCGTACCGAATATCTGAGACCACATCTACGTTCACATTTGATTCTAATTTTATTCCATATATTTTTCATATTATTTTGACTTGTGGAAGAGCCACAAATCGCTGAACCGGCGCCTTGGCGCTCAGACCAGGTTCCCGGGATGGCGCCTAAGGGGAGGCAAACCCAGTAGTTTATTGTTCAGAACATATTCAAGATATCTCCAGATTTTCCCTATCAATAAATATGTTATAAATTCCCAGAAACTCTTTTTCTTTCACACCTTACTTGTCCCACCATTTGGGGGATCTTAGTATAGATATTATCTCCAAAAACAATTTATTTGTGAAGAACCTAATCAGTAACATTGTCAACCCCCCTTTCAACACCCTTGACTCCACACCCTCTTGACTTCTTCAGTATCTGTGACATCTTTGGTTTGACTTTCATAGCTCAGACAGCACAAAGAACTCTCAGACACAACCCTCTGGCCTCAGACATTATATTCAACACCTTGGACTTAACAATATACATTTATATATGACATTCATGCATGATGATGTAGATCTGGACATGGAGTTCATCCAGTCAAGTTAACAACAAATTAAGGGATACCATTAGATTCATGTTTTGGTATTCAATGTATATAAAACTAACTAAGAATTTGAAACTAATACACTGGGTGCCGAAGGTGACTAGCAAACTTTAGAGGATTATCTAACACTATGGCTATATGATCTTTATTTACAAGATAGACCGTGTTTTCTTGATATTTTACCACTGTGAAGCGCCCCAGGCCGACCCGAACCCAGCCAATCCTCAGGGCTGAGGGCTCGGCCCGGGATTTTTCCAGGCCCAAGTGTTCTCAAGCCGAGCCCAAGCCTGGGCCTTCAAAAGCCGGTCCTGACAACATTAGTTGCAGCGTCACAGTAGCTGTTATCTAACTCAGCTCACTCACCATGCCAAGGTGACAGCGAAGCTTGGTAAGTGTTTCAAGTATATACCGCAACGAAAACCTGACTCATGACATATGGTTCTAATTATTTATACTCATAGCTGTGGTTCAAAAGGATGAAGACAAAGTGTATTCTTGCTAGGTCTTCTCATACACGTTACACATAATACACGTGGTTGATAAATAAATTCAGTAGAAAAATTATGCAGCTCTCAAGCCGAAATTTTGTACGTGACATCATTTGTCATGTGTTTCTTGTATTCTTCCCAAGTTTGTTCATCTACTTCCGAATGTCGAAGGATTTAGATATAGTTGCCAGAAGTCCTCGTTTGTGGCTCGGTTTCCACCCATCTTTGAACCGGTTCTGTTTTAGCCATACCTTCAACAGATCATTCGGAGGATTTCCTCCGTGATCTCTCCCGAAAATGTCTAGTACTAATACTCGCCGCGTGCGAGTTCCTGGTGTATATCCAATGATGATCCCCTTTTCAACCCCACTCATCTTCTAGCCACCTTCCCTAGGGTCAAGGAGCCACCATCGTTCAATACCTCATCAGGCAGCAAGTATCACATCTGATTGGGGCGTATTTGTGGCTTGGTGCCGTGTCCCTGTGCACTAGAGCTCGATTAAACTGTGCTGAGCCAAGTTACGGAGAAATAATTCCGTTGTTCTGTGCATCAGTCTGAATCCGCCGTAGACAAGTTGTCTGAGACGGTGGCAGGTTTCTGTATTTTCAAGCGGCGAGGAATTAGTCACGTGTGATGTCTCGACCATTGCGAGGACTGGAGATTCCTTAAGTTCAGCAACGCGATGTCACATGCCACACAAATGGTTCCTTAAAGAGGCATAATATTGTGGTAATTATCCATAAATAATTCCTCGTAGAAGCAACGTTTCTCTGCATGTTAAACGGACTATTTATGATGCGAGCTGTGGGCTTAGAGCTCAACATTGACATAATTCATTCCTTAGAGTATTACTGACATAGATGCAGACGGGAACATAATTCCTCTCCAAGGAGAAAAGATAGAGCTGTTGAATTTATTTCCTCTCTATATATATGTAAAGAAGATTAGAAGTATAATAATTAATATGGCAGAGCTGTTTCTCCGTGCGGATAGCTGCTTGATTGTCAGATAATTCGAAACACACACACATGCGTTTAGACTGGAGCGGCATTTGACAAGTTCCGGAGATTGGTCTTCTGAAACATGTCTGCAGCATTTTTCCGGCAAGGTCGAAGACTTGGTTATAACTTTCGAAGTTTGAAAGCTTTCTAGACGGCTGTAGGTATCCGATCAAAAAACTGTATTTCTACGACAGAAGCTAGACATCCTCGGTTATGATGCATGGGTACGTATATCGAACATATCAGAACCTATTGGTACATTCAAGACCTTTGACTTCGACAGAACGTGGCAAACAGCTCCTCGAGTGCTATGCAGCCGCTGCCAGCACTGTGTTAGGTGGGAGGAGCTTCACCCACCTGTGCTCCCTGATCTCAAGACCCTTGTCACCAAAGTAACGTTGTGACGCGAAACTCCATTCTATTGAGCCAGATATCCAGCTTTCCAAGCCGCTCACATACGCCGCAACTTGCATATCTATCTCCAGACCAAACGAAGGGAGCCTGGCCTTGCACTCGTCATAATTCTGAAGTGCTTCGATGCACATATTCCCTGCGTAATCAATAGCGCCCTGAAGATCCAACTCGTGATGTTTCATTAAAACAGTGATGATGTTGTGTGTAGTCCCACGGGATTGTTCAACATTGTACGAAAAGATGTCCTGGAATTTGTAATGATTAGGATATTTAAAAAGGTAATAGAATAGAACTCACATTTGACCAAGCAATGAACTTATTGGCGTGGTCCTTCATTGTCTCCAGGATCGTATCCTCCAGAACACATTCCGGAAGCTCCATGTCAAGCGAATATTCGATGAGATCAAAAGAATGCTTGAGACCTACACTCAGAAGACGGTGATCGATGTAGCTAGCCAGAGATGGAATGTTTCCTGAGATGCGATCGTCCACCTCTAGTTTATTGCCGAAAAGGAAAAGCTCGACATTATAAGCAAATCGGGTCTGAAACCCGGGGCTTGTGTCTGGGCTGAATCGAATCCAAAAGCTGCGTGAAAGATGCGAGTGAGCCAACAACTGAGCAATCCATGAGAATTTCACCTACTCTCGAAACAAGCGACTAACATCGGGTTCTTCTGCGGGTTGCTCCTTCCCCTCCTTGTGGGTAGGTCGATAGAACTCGGGGAACGTGAGAGCATTCATCAAGAGGTCGGCAACTACTTCAGCTGCGTTGCTGGTGTCTAGATCTTCAGACAAGTCGTCGATGCGGAATAGAATATTTTTACTATCACATATGACTCGAAAGCGGTGGTCTTCGCATTCAGGGTAGCAGTATGCGGCGAGTTGGGCGCCCTTCGTCTCCTGCAAGTTGCGATCCATGTCCTTGGTGAAAGCGCGACAACCATCCCTGAACCATTTGTCTGAAGCGATAGCGATGGTGTCACCATTTCTATGATGGGCAGGTTTGAAAAGACAATGAGCTGAGAAGTCAGGAAGTCGGAAAAATATTTCATCTGAGGATGCAGGAGAATCCATGGATGGCGAGGACGAGATTGGCAGGATTTGACCAGATGGCAACCTAGCTTTTATCAGGCAGGGTAGCCATCCATGATGTCTTTTTATGTAACTGATTCAATAGCATTGCCTCGGAATAACATGGAGATTGTGAAATTAGGAACCTAAAGCAAGGCTTGACCCTGGATAACCCAGAACAAGCAATTCAATACTGAATTAAGATTCGTGTACCGGATAATACTTGTTAGACATGAGCTGCTGCGCTCAGTCCCGCTGACAGAGATATTGTGACACCATGATATCATGAAGCCCCAGGTCGTGCACCATTAGTCAGAATAAGAGATGAAGTTCAAGCCATGAGACTGCTAATTCAAAGAGCTGTGTAGCTGCCACCAAGTCACAAGCTGGTTCGTAACCGAGACTCCTTTCATGTGCCAATATGATCTCAAACGAGATTATCTATCCAAGATTGAATGGGTTCTTAGCGAGAGAATCGTTAGGAAACTCTTGACGTGGAGGGAACTTGTGCTGTGTATTACGTAGTAGCTAACGTACACAAATCAATGATGATTGTGCGAAACAAGATGGCAGTAATTTGAAATAAAGCAGTGTTACGTACTTTGCTGCTTAAAGTAGACCACATCCAAACCCGGCGATCAAAAGCGTTACATTCCGTGACAAATAGCCAAAATTTCTATTTCATTGTACAGTTACGAGAATATCAAATATATAGACCTAAAAATGGCGATAGCCATTTCTAAGAGGTCAATGGATGAGGTAACCTCTTTGTTTTCCGCGCTCCAGGTCCAAGAATCCGACGCGAGCTTACTTAATATTGATTTGTGCAAAGCCGTGTCACATCGAATCACACCACGTGATCACGCCGGGTTTGGACCCTTAGAGTTGGTTTGTGCATGATTTTTAATACATAGACTGTAACCGCTCATGTCTAGGTTAGCGGTTCCGCGAGCTTCTCATTAGATAATGTTGAGTATAAGCTTCAATCAATTAGCCCTCGAGGCCGTACACAGTTTTCATACTAGAAAGGTATTAATTGCCAATCTGGTGGCAATAATCTATTGCCCTACACACTTATAGACACAATTCCGGTCTCAGTTTGCGAATTTGTCGACCTCATCGGCTTAAAGCTCGATGGTCCACAATGCGGCTTTTTTCCCTACTCGTTACTAGCTGCGAATGCTGTCTTATGGATGGGATCGGGCCGCTAAAATTACGTATCTGCACAGGTACGCAGCCTACCTGTCGGGCCGCTAAAATTACGTATCTGCACAGGTACGCAGCCTACCTGTAGAACTCTATTTTCCAAGAGATTGGCCTCGTGTAGGTTTAATTTATGTCGACTTTTTTTTTAAATCTCGGCACAAGTGGTAATCAAATACACGTTATACTCTCCACTAGCATCGGCTCTGGCATTGGTCGTTAACCTTGCACTGAACTCGTGGAGCCGTTATATTCGCTATCTAGGGTCTAAACCCCACGAGCCAGTACTTCGTAGTACTACATTGGTCACTGTTCAACATTCCACTTGACTTGACATGCTTACAGTAAAAACAGATCATCTCCTTCATACATTTATTTGATTTCACTGTCATTAACATAATACAAGGCCAAGGCACTATCGGATTTTTGAACGAATCTGAATCTAAATTTCTCGTTTCAAGGAAGTAAGATGTTGAAACTTCTTGAAGAAGATTTCTTTGGATTAAAGTGCTCGACAATATAATACCATCATATTTTCAAATGGTGGTCGTTCCGACCCTTTACCTTTTCAGGGTTTCCCTGTGTGTTCAAAGTTTCTAAGTCGTGTGAAACCGCCGATGCTCAGATGATGTTGTGAGCCAGGTAGGCAATACTATTTATCAGCTATCATCACGGTCACGCCCTCCACTAGTCGATTAATGACAGTAGAGGCTCGAACGTGTTGCCCTTCATTCACCGACCTCAGGATCAAATAAAGAGAGCCTGGTCTTGCATTTCAACAACTCAATGCACATATTTTCCCGCAAGATCGGTAACATCTCAAAAATCGAAATTGTTATTTTTCATTAGTACAGCGATGATGTTGTGTGTAATCCCAGGAGACTGTTTGAAATTGTACAAAAAGATGAAATTTGTGATGATTAGGATCTTTAAAGTGGTAATAGAACAACGTAACAGGGGAACGTTGTCCTTCATTTTCTCCAGTATCGGATCCTCCAGGACATATGCTGGAACCTCTATATCAAGAAAATATTCAATGAAGTCGAACCATTCCGTGATACTTATACTCAGGCGGCGGTGTTTGATGTAGGTTGCGAGAGTGATGCGATCCTCAACCTCATGTTTGATGGCTAGAATATCAGGGTCGGATAAATCCGCTGGAAGAGTTCATTGACTCTCGAGTCAGACAGCTAACGTTAAAGTCCTCTAGGTTGTACCTTTCACGCCATGTGAGCTGGGCGATAAATGTGGGGGAAGGACGGGGGCGGTGTACATTACAAGGACTGTAAAAAATTCAATATATTGGTTTTTAGATCCTCGATCAAGTCGGCCGCGTTGAAAATCGCATTAAAAATATCACATGTGAGCTGGAGGCGGTGGTTCTCGCATTCTTGGAAGCAGTATGTCGCCAACTGACTATCTGAAATGGTTGGCATACATGTCCTCAGTGAACACGTAACAGTCAACCTTGAACCATGTTTGTGAAGCTGTACGGTATTGCCATTTATGATAGGAAGTGATTGAAGGGACATTTGTTTATTAATTCGAGAAGCTGGAAGAATACGGAGCCAAGGGACTCCATACGGTGACGGTGACTGGATAAAGGATCTGACCATTTGAGAACTGCTACTTATGAGGTAACTGTCAATAGGGTCATTCAAAGTTGTCATCTGAAGCCCATTTCGGCAATTTGGCAGGTCATTCTGTACAACGGGCCAAACAGGAAGTAACCAGGAACCCCAAAATGGGCTATTTTGAAACCTCCCAATGATATCTTGTTGGCTGGATCATAAGTAGCTGGGGAATAATGGGGACATGGGGAGAGGGAATGTTGTGTGGTAAGCACATGGATAATACCAGCAATCTCCATGAATTCATGTAGCGATATTTCTGTGAGGTATTAAATTTTTTGATAAACCGCATGTCATAAGTTGTCATTTATAACTTGAATACGATCTGTGACCTTAGTGCTTAACATTAACATGATCCATCCCTTATGTAAAGCATTGAGGCACAAAATACACCAGCGGGAATCTAATTTCTTTCCAGTGGTGGGCTGTGTCACAGGGTAATTCAAAGGACACCACAGACTTCGTTGATCGGTGACCATGACATGTCGGGGGGTAAGGGTGGGGGAGTGTCATGAGAGCGGACACTGATAAGGAGGCCGTGTCACCGACAGTTGCATTCAGAACAGTGCATAAATGGTCGAAATTGCGAACCTCATGGCAGAAGCCAAATGACACGATCCCACATGGTACATGCGGTGGGACTGCAGCGAGGCGATTGATAAGAATGGTCATATGGTTGTTTGGGGTTCCCGACGTCAGGATTAAAAATTATACACCCCCCGCCACCCCAATACCCCATTTGTGAACGAGGATTCGAGCGTTATCCAAGCGCCGGAAGATCGACGATCGGGCTTGGCTTGAAACCTGGTTAGCGAGGGGGCGGGACGAGTGCCAGAGGGGAATGTGGGCTATTTCCCGGGAAGAAACGAGTCGGAGTAAAAGGCAAGTGAATCTGAGTTTACAATTTTACACATACAAGATCGCATATGGGAAATGGGTTCTGGTAAGAACGGGGGTATGTATGGTAGTAAAAGCGCATGTGGTGAACCTGGCACGGAGCCGAGAAGCGAAGAAATGCGATTTTTTAAAACGTGAGATTTCACATAATCGATTCTCTATACCTGTTAGCCACAAGACGCAGTGAAAAAGTAAGGGGGGTATTCGAAGAATCCCGCATAGAGTGGCACGTCGTGTTCTTGAGCTTCGGACAGACTATATCGAAACGACAAGCCATTCATTATATTGTAGAACTGTTGAGGTGGAACCGTAAGGGTAAACATTAGCGGCTTATCACAACTTTGCATTCGCTATATTGTGCCGTTATCCAACACAAGTCATCGAATGATAGTTGGGTCATTCAGCCGCCCCATTGGAATGGCATCTGTGACAAACGAGACGAGAGAGGTAGAGACCCATATGAATTTGTTGAATGGAAAAGGAAACCGATACCAGCGAAGGTAGGAGGAATCCATGCTGGCAGGGAGAATAACAAGGAATAAACAGCACACTAGAGGAATGATCGAAGAAAGAACAATATTATCAAAATCATAAAACTTGCTCCGAAATCGGAGGGAGGAAGGTAATACTGGCGGAACCCTGGATGTGAATCAATGCATGTATGTCGTTGCAGAAATGAGAGGTTCAGAAAGGTAAAGACTGAGTGATGGAGGAACGGACTTGCGATGAAAAATGGTATTGTGACGGCGAGCGCCGAGTACGCGGGAGCGCCCATAATTTTGATTTTTCACAGTATCCGTGACATCGAGGAAAACTTCGGTGGCCAGAAAACTGCAGAACATTGTAGATGGTATGTTGTGCACAAGCTGAAGAAATATCGAAAAGAAGAAGACCAGGTGATCGTCAACGCATTTTTTCGTGACAGGCACGGCAGATAAAGAATCGCAGGCCGTAGGTTCAAATATGTACCCCGAATCTGGGTAAAGCTTACTTACCTCTCCAATTGAAACTCACAACTAGCAGGTACCAATGCATTCTTGATAAAACGAATTGATTAATAGAAGAGTCCGGGAGAAAACCCCAAATAAATATGCACAGAGTAACGCAGGCACCAACGAGAATAATATGTAGTTTACCCTCAAATGACCATGGAAACATCTAATGATGAATTTCGAGTTGAAGTTCGAAAGAAGGTTCAACCTGTGGCGTGCCACGGACACACAGTTAAAATGGGGTCTACATAAGAGCCGCAGTGTTTAAATGGGTTCAATTGCGAAAACTAGTCCAGGTCCTCGCTCACAAAGGTATTCGTACTTTACCGTCAAGGGATAATATCCAGAGAATCGGGTCACATACCGATGTCACGATTCGATAGCACATGATGCAGTCCCTTCTCTAACAAAATAGGCCACTGGTCTAGAGCTTGATATTGAACGATGGTATTTTCTTGCAATTGGGTCTTAAGTTGAACTGGAGAGCGATGAAAATAGGCCGTATTTGTCAATGTAACTCTCCAGCTTCAGGAGAGGACAGAAAAATGGCTAAGTGGTATCGCAAATTGATATCTGATATACCCAGTGGTAACATTTACTCGTGACCGGGTGACCAGGTCATAGCTGGGGTAATCTGCCTGAAGGGGTGTTGGTGGCCCTCACGTGATTCTGCAGCCTAATTCAATCAGGTATGCGTAGCGATCGAACAAAGCGTCTACATCTGTTCATCTGAAAAAAAATGGAATGAAAGGGGAACGGACAAAATACCGTAAACATGAAAAGATAGCCAGAGGCAGTAGTTCTCTTGCATATTCTGAAAAGGCTTTACCGTCTACGCACGGTACAGCAACGTCGATAGATACACCACCAATCACCATCAATCTACTCACATGGCTACAGGATATGATGGGTGTCCGATCAGTTGGTAACGCACCACCGGTACAGTGAATATGGCTTAACCACGAAAGACAAGCACGTGCAATAGATGATTATGCTTCTATCTATGCAGACCAAGGAGTTGGGACGTAAAAGAAACAGATCATATGTGGAGATTGTGAAACGGTGCAGACATGAAGCGGAAGTGACGAAAAGAACCTCGAAGGCTGTTGATGACTACAGTCGGCAAGCGGGCGGAGTAAGAGTGGCGCGAGTAAGTACACGAGAAATTCAGCGCTATGTTCTGGCTTAACACGATCAAGAGTTGACGTATGATGAGTATCCAGAAAGTTCTGCCTCATTTCAACCAACAAACACAGGGTGTGACGTGATGGCTGTAAAGGCATAATGCCACACCGTCACAGTAGCTGTTGTCCAACTCCACTCACCATACCAAGGTGACAGCGAAAATTTGGCGTTTTAAGGATATACGGTGGCCGCAACCTATTTCATTAATACTCACGGCGTGGTTCAGAAGGATGAAGACAAAGTGCTTCCAGGCCAGTTACATATTACATATCTTTGATAAATAATTTAGACAGATAAGTTATGAAACTCAACGTCAGTCTCAAGCAGATATTTTGTGCGTGACATCATTTGTCGTGGATTTCTTGTATTCTTCCCAAATTTCCTTCCAAATGGCGGAGCAATTTGATATGATTGCCAGAAGTCCTTGTTTGTAGCTCGGTTTCCACCCTTCTAGGAATCGGTTCTAGCCATACCCTCAACAGATTATTCGGAGGATTCCCTCCGTGATCTCTCCAGAAAATGTCGAGTACTAATTCCCAGGCGCCGTGTGAGAGTTTCTGGTTATCCAATGGTGATTCCATTTCCAACTTCACTCGTCTGTTAGCCACCTTCCCCAGGGTCAAGAAGCCCATGGAGCAGCATTGTGTCACATCTGATCGGGACGTAATTGTGATTGGTGCCGTGTCTCTGTGGATTAGAGAAGCGTCATGTTTGATTAAATCGTGTTGGGCCAAGTCATGCAGGGATAATTCCGTGGTTTTGTGCATCAGTATCAATCCGCCGAAGACAAGGACCACTGCAAGCGGTCTGGAAAGGTGATAGGTTTTCGGTTTTTCAAGAGTAATTGTTCACGTGTGTTGTCTTGACAATTGCGAGGACTGAAAATTCCTATGGTCAGCAATGCGATGCTACATTCCACATTACGAGGCTACAACAGATATCCATGGTTATCCAGCGTGTTCAATGTAGGACATGGTCCACGGGAGTCGTTCTCAGTTGGTGGGCGGAATACGTGAGGGCATACTTTTGAACCTTTCTCGGTGACGTCGTGGACATTTGTGATATTTGCGAGCTCATTTCCAGTGGCTGAAGGGGGCTGTGCAGAAAGAGAGTCCCGTCAGGGGTTGCTACTCTGGGTGACAATTGATATTAAGAGATGCGGATGGGTGTGGGGCGGTTTGCTAAGTAGAATTATAACTAATAGAATCTTGTTCTGATGGTCTATCTTATGGGGGATGCTCTACGGCGGTGTGGATGTTCTAATCTATCTGGATATGGCCCACTGGCCCTTTAGCACTGGTATCAAGGGAGTGGCCTGGTATTCTAAGTCACTTGTAAATTCACTAGAAAAACAAGTTCCTTGTCTCTGTGCTCAGAAATTTGTGAGCAATGTTGGAATAGTAACTAGAAATTATCTGAGAGAATTCAGATCTTGAATGAGAAGTCTGATGATGTTCCTAAATGGGTTTTTAGTGAAGTGCTGAGAAGAACAAGGAGTAATCAGACAATATAGCATGAAGAACTAATGTTTCTGTAGCTAGGACTGTACTATATATACAAGGTTGTAATTCTGCATGTTATTTTGAGAGAATGAAGAAATAAACTGCATCAGGATAGGGGTGATGGCCATGCTATTGTTAAGAATGGGCTAAGCTGAGGTTCTTGTATATACTCAAGCAAGGTTGTAACTTTGGGTGAGGTTTGAAATAGGGCTTGGCTTCAGCTTATGTGCTGCACCCTCCAGATCTTGTAGTATCCTTAATTTCTGAGGGTGAGGTCTGACAAAAGACTTGGGGTAATCTTAGTTGATTTTCTGACTGCAGAACTACTAATTTACATACATGTTATATACTAGATTAGTATTTCAAATAGTCAGAAGAATTTCAAATCAAAAGAATAAGGGGGTTTCTAGAATAGGAATTAAAACAAAAGTGAGGTGAAACATGGATGAGTAAGAATAAGGTTTGGGTGAGGTGTGTTACAAATATTGTTGCATGAGGCAATGGGAAATACCAAAATAGGAAAGTGTATCATATCCAAAGAAACTAACTTAATAAATGAAGTGAGGTCTAGACTTCAGGCTTAGTAAACAAAGGGCTGAACAGGATTACTTAATCATGTTGACTAAGCAAGTGGGAATCTTGCAAAGTGAGATCCTAACAGCTATACATATCAGGATTTCTAAATATATATTAAGAAAATTTGGTTAACTCAGGAGGGTTTGAGTGATGTGAATATCTATAGGGTATTCCAGTAGTATTCTCCAGAATATTTAGTTAGATGTTGCTTTACTATAAACAATGTTCCCTGGTGGCAAATAACGAGCAGGCATGACTTTTCAATGAAGTTGGCCCTAGTGGTTTCAGCTGGGGCTGTAAAGTTTGGGTAGATTCCTAGTCCTAACAGAGTTCTTTGGAGGATATGAATTTTTTCACTAACTAACTATGCTGCAATGCTGCAGCTATTTGTATACAATGTGATCACCGTGCTAAACTATTGAGTTCCCATATTGGGAATATCTTGGATGGGAGAATCCTCTTCTTGTGATATATTTTAGTGATACTAGATATGATTCTGAATAGAGCCTTTTCTTTTAACTGTTGTTCTCCCCTTGTCTTCATTTCTTTACTTGACATTTCTAATCTCTTAGATCCACCATTTCCTTTTCTGGAGCTCTCCAGCCATCTGGGTAAAGTCCTGGTCCTCAATCTTCATATGGCCGGTTGTTAGATATCCTGCAACCCTGGCTTAGTGTATTTACTGTAATATAGTCCCCCTGTATGACATTAACCCCCTATGAGGAGGGTTACCAATCTTTTCCTGTGTGATTTCACATTCTTTTCTTCTTCATCAACTGGCTCTCTCATTTTGTTAAGTACATGCACACATGCTCTTGGTTCAGGTGGTTTGGCTCAGTCCAATGAGCTGAGGTTCAGATGTGGCATTGGCTTCAATGTTCTTGTGTTGTGCCAATCCTCCTGCCCATGCCACGGGATTTTGGATGGATGCTCAGTAGGGTTCCAAGGTGCTTGGTACCAAACAATTTGGACTACTAACTTAAGTACTGATAGCATATGTCTAACTTAGTCGATAATCTGAATGGAGAATACATACATGAGGACTAATTACTTATATAGAGAATGGGGTGCCATAAGATATGTAACAATGCTGCACAAGGCATGGAAACGAGAATGTAAAGTATGGATGTAAGAATAGTAATATATGAAAAGTGGGCATACATGCCCATACATGTACCAAAGTTAACTAAAGCAAAGCAAGCAAGTAAATGAGAATATAATCAAAAGTGTGAGGTACCAAGCCAAGCTGAGCCGAACCAAATAGTACTTGTAAAACTTGGAAGTCTGTCACCTGTAATACAGTATGTCGGACTTCAGTTGGTATGACCAAGTGAACCAAGGCTCAGTAGATCGTACTTTTACAGTACCTCCCTCTTAACGGCTGAACCCATGAAGCTGGTAAGCAGAGTTTCAACCATTAAGGTTTCAGATGTGTATCTGAGGTAAGTGGATTGTTTGGGGGCTGAAATTTGTAGGGTGCATATATGCACTATACCACCTCTGAGAGAGTCAAACTTAATATATCTGATATTTTCACTCCAAAACCACCAAGAACTGTTCATTACATGCCATAGTATTTTTTCAGAATTTGCTTGTATTTTTCCTTTCACTCGTTCATGAGTTCTCATTTTATTTTGTTGTATACTACCAGGTGTGGCACCCATTTTGCCTCCACCTTGAGACTACGCACATGGCCCCACTATTTGGTAGGAACCGCCCAAGCAGTCGCTCGGTGCCCTCGCTTACTATATGGGCACTTGACTGGCGCTAAAGGGCTGGTTTAGACATATATATGGGTGAGACACCACCCACATATGCCCTCTCTTCTCAGTGTTGACAATCACTGAGGAGGTGAGCAAACCATCATATAATAGCTGCATAATGTCGAATTTATCATTAATTTCTTTCTTATAGTGTAAATCATAGGTAGTGTAATAACATGTACTCAGTGTTGACAATCACTGAGGAGTGTAAATCATAGTGAACTTCTGATTCTGCTAACTACTATGAAAAAAGTTGTTATTCCCTACAGAGGTTATGGGCCACGGGGAGCAAGCAGACAAATTGTCCCTGAGTATGGGAAAGCTAGCTACTGATGGATCAAATTGGTCCTTGTGGCGAGCTACTCTCCATACCTACTTTGAATTGAAAAACCATCTCAAACACATTGAAGATACTGTTGACAGACCACCTGATCCTCCCACATTTGCCAAAGGTCACAGCCTCACAGAAGATGAGGAGATTAAAGTAGACAAGGCTGAGGAGAGACTGGAGAAATATCTGGGCAGAGAAGGACTTGCTAAGACCCAGATTTTGGTCTCAGTGTCAGAATCCCTGGCACTAATGCTAGAGAAGAAGGAATCAGCTAAGGATACCTGGGATGCCTTGGTAGTCAAAATGACAAAGAAACCCAAGATGGTTGTCACAACTATCCAGAGGCAACTCCGGAACATGAAATGTTCTGAAGATGATGATCTCAGGGAACACCTAGACAAATCTCAAGATCTCTATGCTTGACTCAATGATATGGAAGCTCAAATCTCTGAAGGAGAGTTCCTAGACATATTACTTGCATCACTGCCACCTTCCTATGAAGCAGTCATGAATGCCCTCATCACATCCCTTGAGGAGGTTGGAAAACCCTTGGATCCTGATAATATTATTAGAATTCTCAAATCACAATATGATAGATGAAAAACTCTGTCTATTACTCAAGAGGAACAAGGATTTGTGGGTACATCAGAGAAAAAGGCGCTTATATGCGTGAACTGCAAAAAGCTGGGCCATACAATTGAAAATTGTTGGGCCAAAGGTGGAGGAAAAGAAGGGCAGGGACCTTGGTAGAAGAAACGATCCAGATTCAAGAAAAAGGAAGAGAAGGGCAAGGGCAAAGCCAATGTAGCCGATGAACAAGGCTCATCTCACGATGATGATGAGGAGCCAACTGCATTTATCAATCATGATTATGCGGCTACTATTAAAGATACAATTGGAGACACCATTATATTGGATATGGGTGCAAGTTCCCACATGACACCTCATCATAGGATGCTGGAGAACTATCACAGCTTCCTGACACCAAAAACCATTTGAGCAGCCGATAGAGGCAGCTTCAAAGCTTATAGTAGTGGGTGACTCAAGCTAACCACTAGAGTTAAAGGGAAAGCAGTTAATCTAATACTCAAAGACACCCTATATGCTCCAAAAATTGCCTTCACCCTCGTTTTTATAGGCTAGTGCGATGATGCCAGGAACCAAACGGCCAGAAATGCACTATCAGGAGTTCAGCAGGCACAATATTACTTCAAGCACCTAAGTTACATGGCCTTTATCATCTGGACAACAAAAATAACCATTATGCCACTCAGCTATGCCTTACCACCATAGAGATACACAGGAAACTTGGGCACATCTCAGATAAAGCCCTGAGATACCTAGTGAACCATCAAATGGTATTGGGCCTTGAGCTCACAAATACTAGAGGTAAAATCACTTGTGATGCGTGCATTAAATCCAAAATAGCTTGCAAACCTCTCCCAAAAGAACCAAGCGAACGTTCAAAGAACATTGGGGACAAGATATTTTCTGATGTATGGGGACCATCCAGACATATGACTATTGATAAAAATTCATACTATGTATCATTTACTGACGACTATTCAAGGGTATCAGTCCTGTATCTGATGAACACAAAAGATCAAGTATTTTCCAAATACAAGCTCTATGAGGCAATGATGCTTCACCAGCGGGATGTACACATCAAAACCCTACTCCCAGATCGAGGGGGTGCATACACTAGTGCTGAATTCAATAAACATTTAGATCTACAAGGCACCAAACATAGATATACAGTTCATGACACCCCAGAACAAAATGGAGTGGCTGAGCGCCTGAACCAAACATTGGTTGAAAAAACCTGTGCCATGCTTCTAGGATCTAATCTTCCCAAGAGTTTATGGGGATATACTATTCAGCATGCGAACTACATCAAAAACCACATGCATACATGAGTTTTACCAGACAAGACATCTTATGAGATGGTTCACCATATGAAACCGAACTTACACGATACATATGAATGAGGGAAGGATGTATATGTGAAAATCAAATAAGATGATAAATTACTACCTGGAGCCAAGAAAGCAAAGTGGGTTGGTCACTCCGCACAAAGTGATGGCCACTGCATATACTGGCTGGACACCAAGAGGGTTACAGTTGAATGGAATATCATATTTGACTTGGGAGAGAGTGGACAAATTCCTCATATATTACCTTCTGATGATCACACAGTTTCCACACCACTGAAAGCCAGAGTTCCTCCATATCAAGCTATACCGGCACCACAGATGTCATGTGACCGAGCACTTGAGGAGAGCTGGATCAAAGATGTAGTGGAGCAAACACCCTTGAGAGAGTTTGAAGACTTACAACCAAGTCAAACAAGTGTGAGTAGTCCTATACAACAACAACCACCAAGAAGAAGTGAGCATATACATCTCCAACATGAGGGAGCCAGTTCAGGGACTACAAATGCTATTATTGAAAGCATAGAAGAAGATTTCACCACACTTGTGGTCATAACTCAAGAAAATATTTTATACAACAATTCTAACATGTTTATGGATCAAAATTCCAAGGGAGCTAACTACAATGATTACTTGGCAATAAGCGCTGAACCATTGGATAAAGAACATGATGAATACATCCACTTCAGCCATGACCTGTCAATACCAATGACAACTAAAAATGCACTGAATGATCCTACATGGAGGAAATCCATGGATGACAAGATTAAAGCCCAAATTGAGAAAGATACATGGGAATTGATCATCCACCTCCTGGAGTGAATATAGTAGGAAGTACTTGGAAACATGTACTCAAAAAAGATCAGAAAGGAGCTATAGTACGTGCTAAATCTCAACTTGTAGTCCAAGGTTTTTCCCAAACCTTTGGGGTCGATTATGATGAAACCTATCAGATGACATCATTATGGACTATATGTGCTATTGCTTCCCGGAACATCCACCCAAGCAGACCAAGTATAACTTCTACAGTGCCAGAATGAAGTCCTCCAAGACCAACTGAGTGCCATGAAAAACAACCTTACCAATGCTGCCTCAGCTGCTGCAATTGCTACAACACAACACTTTGTGCTTCATGTCCCTTTACCCAGTCCCCCCTCTCATTGCTCCATCAAGGCAGCTGATCCAGAGAAGTTCAGTGGAGATAGGGCTGAAACAGAAGGATTCATTTGTGCTATAAAGCTTTCTATCAACCTCCAACCAGGATCTTTCCCAGATGAACAAACAAAAATGCTGTATGCCCTTTCCTTCATTTTAGGAGGCTCTGCAATCTGGGAACAAAATAAGACCCAAACTACCATTTATGGATCCTCCTCAATCAGTACCTTTGATGAGTTTGCTAGGCAGGTTGAAGGAGCTTTTGGAGACCTGATTGTGCCAGAACCGCCTGTACCAAACTGCACAACCTCAAGATGACATCCAGCATGTCAGTGGATGATTATACTGCACAATTGAGATACTTTCAGGGAGAACAGGCTTAAATGATAAGGGATTAGAGGATGCCTATGCACAGGGACTTCCCATCATAATTCTAGACAAGATCAATGGACAACCATCCCTCCCATCCAACCTTAAGGCATGTAAGGAAGCCATGTGCCAGATTGACCACAACTATTACCATCTTGTGGAGGTTAAGGCACAATCACCTCATAGCTGCCATTACACCACCCCAACCTATACTATGGTCACTCCTGTCATGTCCACACCTAGTACTGCTACACCCATAGACATATATCCCAATTGATGACACATTTGATGAAATTGTTATAAAATATCCAGTCCCATACCTTACATACAGCATAGAGAAGAAAAGTAGATAAACAAATAGTTAGAGAGAACACAGACTCCCCTACCATATATATGTGCCCAGAATCTGAACAGACACTCATAGCAACCATCCCCAAAAAGAATTAGTTTGATAGCTTCAGTTTTGCTACTTATAGGACGTTTTAGATGCTACGTAGATATGGCACTTTGGCCCTGGGGCAGGGAAGTACCCAGGCGGCTATGGGATGGAAAGGATGGAAAAGACTTAAAGGGTCAACCCTGAGAGGATCAGACTGCAGTCATGGTGGAAATAAAAGATAGAAGACATGGAAATGATACAGGAAGGGACCGGAGGACTCAGGAGTTGGAACAGGAGTAAAAGGGGCGCATACATGCGGCCATGGGCATCGGCAGGTACATTGGAACCAATGGGAGCATCTGGGAGTCAGTGGAACAATCGAGAAGACAAGGATACATACCAAAGAGAAGCCTCAAGCATTTTCAGAGGCTACCGATCGGAAACAGGGAGCAAAATAGGTGATGTAGTGATACGTATAGCACGAGGACTCGACGCGTCTATCCCAAAGTAGTTTTATTTCTCTTTTTGCTCACAGACAATTAGTATTGCAACTGTGTATAAAGACTGGCTTGGTAGATAGCAGATAACCAGTCCTTCTTGCCCTCCAAAAACAAGAATCGCTCCTTGTCCTCACTGGCACTTTGCTTACATCAAAATCACGTTTCCCACCGAAGGCTCGTCGTTCGAGACCTGAATATATTCAGAGAAGTTATCAGTTACCTTCAGAAGTGTCTCACAAATTCTTGAGCACACAGAGTCAATAACAAATTAGTTATTAAATTTACGATCCACACAGATACCAGAGCTGACCTCCTGGTTCAGGCGCTAAAGGGCCGTATAGACCACAGAAAATCCCCAGACAGCTACATAGTCACCACACAGCATATATCATTGTATTAGAATCATATCTGATCCTAGGAACATCATCCCTCACGTAGAAACCATCCCACACTCCAGAACCACTCTTAATTACAGAAATGAGTCACAACTAAACAGAGAGGCTCAGCTTCTTGTAGAAGATGTTGTATTATAGTCTAAGTACCTAAACAGGGACTAATGAAAAATATTGTGATGGTGATGCTATTGACAAGGTCACAACATCAAGATACTCCAATATTTAATAAGCTGATAAGGGGCTTTTCCACCTGGTGTAGCAGTAATCCTCAGTTTATACAAAGGTTGCTAGCAATAAATACATAGAAAGCCCACCTTGTGTAGCGGTAATCCTGAGAGATCAAGCTGAGGGGTAACTGTTACACCAGTCACACTTATATACCCTAGCAGAAGGTCACAGAAGGTCATAGAAGGTGATGGAAAGTGACAGAAAGTTACAGAAAGTGATGGAAAGTGACAGAAGGTCACAGAAAGTCATGGAAGGACATAAACAAGAAATGACAACTGACAACAAACTCCAAGCTGAACCCTGACATCACCCCCCTGTCAATTCACAGCATCTCAATGTGGGGTTTTGTTGAGATTGTTAATGGAAGCACACATTAACACATCTTGTCAGTCTCCACCAGAGTGGAGGGTGGGTCCAGGTCAGGTTCCTCTCAAGTTCTACCCCAGGGTACAATTGGAGGGCAAACTTGCGATCCAAGTAGTGATCGCCATGGGTACTGAAGGGATTGCTGAAGGTTTTGAAAGATGCTTCTTGCACATACTCCCCTACAGTGTTGGGAGTCCTCTTGCCAGTGAATCCCACAAATGAGCAGGGGATTGAATCTCAGGCAAGGAATATCACATCTCTAGCCTCATAGGGCAGGTGAGTGAGAGGTTTCTTTCACCAGGGAGTGGAGAAGATGGGTTTGGGTGGAGCTGGGAATTCAAGGAGTTCCTCAATTTTGTCATAGTACAATCTACCGAGCCTCGGTTCCCTTGGTCATACTGACCAAGTTCTGGCATACTGTATTACAACCTACAGACTTCCAAGTCTTACAAGTACTATTCGGTTCAGCTTGGCTTGGTTCGGTACCTCACACTTTGACCATATTCTCATTTACTCACTTGCTTCGCTTCAGTAACCTTTGGTACATGTATGGGCATGTATGCCCGCTTTTCATATATTACTATTCTTACATCCATACTTTACATTCTTGTTTCCATGCCTTGTGCAATGTTGTTGCATATCTTATGGCACCTCATTCTCTATATAGATAATTAGTCCTCATGTATGTATTCTCCATTCAGATTATTGACTAAGTTAGACATATGCTACCATTACTTAAGTTAGTAGTCAAACTGTTTGGTACTGAGCATCCATCCAAAATCTAGTGGCATGGGCAGGAGGATAGGTGCAATGCAAGTACATTGAAGCCGACGCCACATCCAACCTTGGCTCATTGGACCGAGCTGAACCACCTGAACTGAGAGAGTGTGTGCATGCACTTTACAAATTTGTCTAATGTTGTTTGGGTCAATGGACCAGTGTGATGTTAGAGGGTAGGATTCAAGTGGGATGAGACTCTGTTGGCTGGATTGACTGGTCATGTTGTAGTGAAGAGGTTGCTTGCTATCGAGTGGGTGGGGGAGGACGGATAGTGGATGTTATATAGGTGTTGAATGGAATAGGACATAAATGAAGACAATTAAATGTCAGGTGAAGTGTTGCTTATTTTCTGGAGTTAGAGTGTCATGTGCTATGTCCCTTCCTTCTGTCCAATTGAAGAGGTTTTGCTTGGGAAGTTTTCTAGAGTTCAAAAGGGGAGGGTGGCAAATAGAGTAGCTGATATGCATTGTGGAGCTTTGGGGTTTTGTCGGTGAAATTCCATGGCAAGTAATTTTGCTCCAGAGACATCCTCCACAGGTAACCAGGAATCATCTGCAGTTCCATAACCCTTCCAATGGACTAGATATTCTAGTCATCCTTGGTAGACCCTGCTGTCTAGGATCCTCTTGGTAGGGGCATAGGAGGTTGACAGAGAAGATGGGATGGGTGCAACCAAAAGATGGTGGGAGTTGGAGGCTATAGGCATTCTACGATACAACCTTGTTCACTGCATAAGGATCCAACCATTTATTATACAACTTCTTCATTGGGTGAGTGGTTGTAATGTTTTGTGTGTTTAGCCAGACCTTATCACTGATGTTGTATGTGGGAGCAGCCTGGCGGTGCAAGTCATAGAACTGTGCCATGTCATCTGTAGCCTTTGATAGGGCAGAGCAAGCTTCATTAGTGGCCTTTTCCATGCAAGTGGTGTGGTGAATTCATCCAGTGGTTCCAATCAGGTTTCTTGGGTTGGTTCTAGTCCAAGTCTTGGATGTTGACCACTGTTGAGCATGAAGGGAGTAGTCTGGGTCATGGAGTGAATTCAATTGTTGTATGCAAACTCAGCAAGGTAAATCCAATCTAACCAGTCATCTTGATGCTGGATGACAAAGAGTCAGAGGTATTGCTCAATCTCCTGGTTGACCCTTTCAGTTTGGCCATCAGATTGTGGGTGGTAGGCTGTGGAGGCAGCAACCTTGATACCTAGGAGCCTGTTTAATTCTTGCATGAATTGGGAGATGAATTGGGTGCCACAATCACTGATGACTTCCTCTGGTAGTCCATGGAGCTTCAAAACATGTTCACAGAAAAGTCTGGCAATTGCTACTGAGTCCATGTCTGATGCGGTGGGAATGATGTGTGCATGCTTGGAGAGGCAATCTACAGTGACAAGAAGGGCATTGTAGCCACAACTGGTAAGGAGTTCTGTAATTAGATCAACAGTGATAACTTGCCATCTGTGGTCTGGAATACGATTGGGGAGGAGTTTGCCAATGGGAGAGGTTGGGAAGGTTTTGGTCCTATTGCAGAGGTCACAGGCTTTTACATATTTGGCAATATACTGTCCCATTCCAGGCCACCACACCGACAAGTATCATTGCTCATTTCCCTTTTCTGCTCCCAAGTATTGAAGCTCTT
>QFEC01002084.1:36575-53164 GCA_003316585.1 Gomphus bonarii | reverse complement strand
GCCATATAGTCAAGTTTATTACCTCTGGAAAGGCAGAAACAGTGGTAAAAGTGTCCAGACACTTCAGGAGCCCCACACCATCACAGATTCACCTCCAAACTTTACTGTACCCTCTACTAGTCTATTACTCAGCCCCTTCCCTCCCCTTTTCCAAGCCCATTTCCTGCCATATGACCCAAGGAAATTTATTCTAGTCTCATCTGACCATACCACCCTCTTCCAGTCCTCCAGAGTTCAATCTTTGTGCCTGGTTGCAAAGTCCATTCTCTCTGTCCTATGCTTCTGTGACAGATGGGGCCTTTTCTTCTTCACCACTCCCTTCATCCCAGTTCTCCCAAGGTGTCTGCACACTGTCTGTGAAGTGACAGGTTAGTTGGTGATAGTTTGGAGTCCTTTGGACACTTTTACCACTGTTTCTGCCTTTCCAGAGGTAATAAACTTGACTATATGGCAGATATTAGCTAGGGAGAGTTTGACAGAACAATCACCAGAAGACTTGGGGAGGTCAGGGAAATGTTTATAACAAATTTTTGAGATGGTACCAATGCTAACACCAGTAAAGGATGATATCTGACAAGTAGTTTGGCCAGAATTAAGTCTAGAAATGACTATGTTGAGTTTATCAACAGAGAGAGATCTCATGGAATAATGTGGTTGAAGTTCTGGAGTCATTGATGCTTGTTTGTACCATTTGAACTTTTTATATATGTCACATGATTTCTAGTCATGTGACATGAGCCAATACCTCATTAAAAGCCTCCAATTTTGGCTTTTTTCACTCATTAACTGTCAGCAACAAAACCATTCAAATGAGACCTGGGATATGAAATATTCATATCTCAGGGGGTTCTACATATATTTGGATTCTTGGTCTACAAGATAGCTAGGAGCCTAGAGCATATATCATAATATTTTAATGATTTTAAAAACTAATTGAAATTCCTATTAAATATGCAATCTAAAACTTCCAAACATGCAAACAGTTTTGTTGCTTGCTATATATAAACCTCCATACTTTTGTAGCTAGTTTACTAGTTCAAATATTGATTTAGTCTCTCTCTTGTAACCTCTGAACCTCTCCATAACCCTCCTCCAAAATTAGGGATAAGATAACTCAATGAGTACAACACATAAGTTAAAGCCAAGTCCCTTTGACCCTGTACCCTCACAATAACCTCAGTTTAACTTCAATAGCTCAGACCTCATGAAAACAGCCTCAGACCAATACCAGGCACTTTGGACCTGGTAAGTATATGCCTTACTGTACAATATATATGTATACTAAGGAATATTTTGACAGCTACCTAATTATATAAATGCAATAAGAGACATTGTATAAATTACATTTGATATACCAAAATTTTTAGATGAACTATATATATTATACAAGTAGTTATTCAAGTAGTTATTCACAGATACCTATATTATACAGATGTGATAAAAGATGTTGCATTCCTAGATTACCTCTATTAGATAGAGTACATATACATCAAATAGTTATAAATAATTACCTAAGAGAAAAGTCTATAAATCTCCCACTACTAGTAAACCTACTCCATATATACAAATAGTATATAGTACCTCACATTATCAACTTCTCACCATTAGCTAACCACTAAGAATGATACCATTTTTAATACCTCACATGCTTGGTATCCCATATCTGATTAATGGTCAGATTACCTGTCAACTCTGACTAGGGTTCATCCCAAATCCCTTCCTATACAAACTTATAACAGACTCTTAGAGTTGGGTCATACTTGGAGTTAAGTTACTCTCAGAGTTGAAACTACTTCAGAGTTCACGCTTGGAATTAAGTTTGACTTATGCCTCAGAGCCAAGCCATACCCTTTTAGAGGATATTCTGCTATTGGTTTGGACCTTCTCAGAGCTCTGAAGCTTGGAGTTCAGACTTCTTGGAGGATCAAAGTTTAGAGATCTGGAAGCACAATGGTTCAGAGTAGTATCAGATTGAAAACAGGGTTCTCCCTGGCACATGACTCACCTCAGTGAATGATATATTCACTGAAGTGTAATATCATATATACATGATTGTATAAGTACATTCATGCTTATTAATAGTTCATTCCAACATAGGCTAGAAATTTCTATGCAAAAGTGATAACATATATAATTTCTCATGATTTTCTTGGTCAACCAAACTATTTATGCTTGTTATAAATGAGGGATAGGATAATGCTAGATTGATATAGGTATAGCAAATACACACTTGTCACATTTCTAATTATAGAAACCACTATCTATACTAGCTTTTGTATTATTATAAGGACAGTAAAGCATTTTATAATAAGCTAATCTTTATTAATAACCAACACCATCCATAATAGTAATTATTGCCTCCCATATAAGGTTAACATTGACAAAAAAAGTAGCTTAACACATATGCCTATTACAATTACTAGACATTTACTACTATTGTCCAAGGCTGCGGTAATAAAGATTTTGTTACTTTTCAGTACCTAACGGAAGCTACTATCATCATCAGATCGCTCACTAAGGATACATTTTTACAGTAAGAATAGAGCGAAAATCGAAAAATAGCCGATTGATGGGCTATCAGTGCCAACAGCAATACAGAATGAATACAACAAAGGTCGCCAGACACGACTATGGTAACTTCGAGCGTTCTCCAGCTGAACCGACTGCTTTCGGCATTTTCTTGTCTCCGACAGCTAACTGTTCTAGCTCCAGGTCTGCAGGCCTGGACGACACCGGTGAATTATAAGAATGTCACGAGAACGGACAATTACTGACTTGAAGAAATGAGGAGCGACTATTCCCTAGTGTTAATACGACTGGTTACTTGATTATACAAAGCAACACACCTTCCAATAACCACCCAGGTTTGATTTCCATCACTTGTCTTCATATTTAACGAAGCAGGTGGGTGAATTAAGCAGCGTACCGATAACAGCACTCACCTCATATAGGACTTGGATGTCATGACCAGCTCATAGTACATAATGAATCGGACTGGTGGTTGAAACTGGAAAAGACTAGAAGACGGATGGATGTACACCGTTTGATTTGTTTTCAAAGTGCGATACGAATCGCCACTCTTTTGTAGTCGGGCCTAAAACAAGTAGAGTAAACAGGTAGAGTAAAAATGACTTTTTGTAGTTCTGGAATACGGACCGTGTTATAGAAATACCCCGAAGTTAACGCTTTTTGAATGGGCACAATGTCATTCGAGTTGGGATTAGACTCTATGACCACTTCCACACGATCGCAGAGACCAGCCAGCTGGTCACGAATATCACGGGCGCGACTAAGGCTCTTAAACTGTAAAAACTGCTCGTAACAAAACTGCTGAGAGTAGTTTGTATCCGCCCACTGCTCCCACACGTTCAATAACGTGAAGTGATCGCCACCAGCACGAACGAAGTTCTGTCGGGCCTGATCTGCATGAAGTTTCTTGTCCTTCGGTCTGTAGAACAGCGATGATGATTCGGACAACATGGAGATTATGGTGAGAACCTATGATTGGAAGAAAAAAGATGAGAAACGTGTTTGAGAAACACCGAAAAAGCTTGACCTCGTCAGTACATGAGTACTGTTCGCTGGCAATAACGGCTTTAGACAACATTGGGTCAAGAGGGAACTCCGCCATTCGGCGACCCAGCTTTGTAAGTTCCCCTTTGTCATTTAAAGCCCCAAGCGCGTATAGCAACTCTAAAGCGCGCATGAGTGTTTCCCCGGGCGGGGGGTCCATGAACTCAAACCCAATCAAGTCATTAATCCCCAATGACTTTAGCATCAAAACAACCATTCCTAGATTCGTCCGCTGTATTTCAGGCACAGTATTTTCTTCAAGTTCGTTCGCATATGCCCATTTGGTATATAGACGGAAGGCCTTCCCGGGTCCAACACGCCCTGCTCTCCCTGCACGCTGGTTTGCAGATGCTCGGGAACACTGAGGCCAACAAGGTAGGTAAATCAGCAAGAAGTAAAACATTTACTCACGGGGACGACTGTTAATGATGCCATGCCCGTCCTCGGGTTGAACGAGTTCTGCTTCACAAAGCCAGGATCTATCACGAACACCACTCCATCGATCGTGATAGAGGTCTCAGCAATGTTTGTGGCTAAGACAACTTTCCGAGCCCCTTCCGGAGTCGGCTCAAATATCTTAGCCTGCATATCACTGGGTAGATTGGCATAGATAGGGCAAATAATCAATTCAGCCACTTTATTTCCCAGAGCTCGTGCAGTTTCCTGGAGATTTTCATGAGCGGTTTCAATTTCATCTTGACCCTTAATCATGAAACTGAATAAGCTGTAAGCTAGGACGTAAGCAGTTGGCCTCCTTACAGTTAAAAAAACAAGAATGTCGCCCTTGGGCTGTGTTGTATGAATCTGAAATACAGTTGTAATAGCTGCATGAAGGTAGTTAGCTTCCGGCTGAGGAGTGTAATGCAAATCGACAGGGTATCGACGGCCGGGAACTGCCACCACAAAAATTTTGTCAATTCAAATGACGCAACCTTGATAATTGCATACCATGAAATATACGAGCATCATCAAAATACTCAGCGAATTTCTGGGCATCCATGGTTGCACTGGATATCAGGATACGAAGCTCGGGGCGAAAACGCGCAATATCCTGTCAAAATCATAAGCCTTACGATTGAGTGAAGCGGAATAACTAACCTTGACTAAGGCAAACAGTATATCTGTGCTGAGTGTTCTTTCATGCGCCTCATCAATGATTAGACATGAATAACCAGCAAGGTCGGGTTCTGTGAGGAACTCCCTCAGAAGCATGCCGTCCGTCATGTACTTTAAGACAGTTTTATCGCTCGTACAGTCTTCAAACCGGATCGAGTATCCAACTTCGTATCCGACTTTGGTACCCATCTCTTCTGCGACACGTGCAGCTACCGACATGGCAGCGACGCGTCTCGGTTGGGTACATCCTATTTTCTGACCATCCTTGGTATAGCCTGCTTCATGGAGATACTGTGGCAACTGCGTAGTCTTACCAGACCCTGTCTCTGCTACAACAACAAGAACTTGATGGTCTCGAATTGCGTCGAGTAGCTGCTGGCGGTACTCGTAAATAGGAAGCGACTTGCGTGTTTCCTCAACGCTTTTAGCTTTAAAAACAGGTCAGAGTAGGAAATTTGATACTAGATGGTTATATTTAGCATACCTCGTTGCTCGGCTTCCCGAATCTGCTGATCAAGTAATTTGTCCTTAGCAGACATGTGGCCTTCTCCCTTCAATGTGCTCTCCATGACAAACTTGATGGTTTGACTTTCATCGAAAACGTAGTCATAATCTTGCACTAGTTCCATCTTGTCCATGGCACCAGTTTTAAACGTGGAGTGTTTCGTCTGACTGGCTTCCCATTGGTCAATGTCTGTGACAAATTGACCCTCCTTAGCCTGATCTCTTGCTTCTTCGTATCGTTGATATAGTACACCCTCTTTTTTCTTTTTGTCTATCTTTCCTTGTTCTGTGAGATAGTCTTCAGGTAGCTGATATCCGTCGTATTTATCATCGATCTTGAGACGTTCCTCAGCGAGGCGAAGTACTTCTTTCTTGTATTCTAGGTCTCTCCGTTCACGTTTCGAGACTTTCATTCCACGAAACAAGTTCTCGTCGTCCTCGATCTCCTTTCGGAGAAGTTCTATCTGCTGAATCTCGCGCTTTGTCAAATATTCTTGACGCGAATGCTCTCGAAGACCTGGCATAGCAGCAACTCGTGCCGCCGTGTCATCCGCCAGCTGCCGTCGCTGAGCAGCCTCTGCGGCAGCACCTGCAGATCGTTTAGAAGAATGATCCTCTACGACCTTCTTTGTTTTGTCTCGGTCCTTTTGTCGCACGCGTTCGGCAAAGGCATCACGTTCTTGAAGGTCTTGTAGGCGATCCTTCTCCCTTCTCTCATCTTCGTCTTCAGGTAGCTCCAACTCTTCTTCAGGAGAATCGTCTCGTTTGAGACGTTTCCTCGCGTGCTCCTCCTCATCACTCTCCCAGTCCCTACCATCAGTCTCCCGTTTTCGGAACTGCCTCTCATGTTTATCTCGATTAGTCCGGTCTTTAGAATTTCCCTGGTCTTTAGGAACCGTGACAGCATCGTCGTCCTCCAGTAGGAAACCATACTGCTGTGTACGAAGTGCTTTGGCTTCCTTTTCAGCTTGCTTGCGAGCTGCGCTTGCTTCAGAATGTTTATGTTTGGCTTTTGACTTTCGTGGTACACGGCTGAATACCTCGTTGATAAAACCATGAGCATCTGGAGTATCAGGCAGGCCACCTTGATTGAGAGATATGAAAAGAGCATCCGGTGTTTTCGCAGCAGAAGCTAACAAGTTTATGAGTGATGAGATAGAGGATATAATATACATACAACAAGCATACCAGCTGCGAGAATGAAGTTAACCATGTTGCTGTCAGCAACTTGGAAGAACTACAGAAAGATGATGATCTACTGAGTTTCCTCGCTGTACGACAGGAGGGACTTACTTTTAGGGCATTGTCACTCACATATCGTTCAAGCGACATGACTCCCAAACAAGTTCACTGAGACTCGTTGGGAAGACTTAATTAGGTAAATGAGGTTGAGTTAGTAAGCGATGTTTTCCTGCGGCCTCCAGCTCAAAGTCTGTAAGTTAACGATGTAGTATATGCGACTCTGGACCCTATGCAACCATACCTATCACTAACAACTTTGTAGAGTGGTACATAAGCCTTGACTGTGTAATATGCCACTCTGTCCATCCAGGTCCTATCATACGAAACCTCTCAAGTTTTTACCAGACTCAATTAGAAACATTCCGGGAAACCAAAATGTGTCTCGACAGAGATACAGCACTGCTATTAAAGAATCAGCAAGGCTCCAAAGAGCCTATCTTTATGGTGAGGCCCGGTTTTAGAGCTTTCCAAAAGATTCTTGATAAAAGCTGTACCGTTGAATAAGTCCCATCGTCCTCCACACGAATGCTCGAAAAGTCTGTAGCAAGCAATTCAGACACGTTGATATACGATCTTGAAGATAGCGTGGCCCCTTCGCAGAAGGACTCAGCCCGTAGTAACCTGATTCGGTTTCTAGGGGTGAATCTGATAGTTTGGCACCTTCCTCCGCCTCTCGACTAATGACAGTCTCAGGGAAATCTTGATGTCACAAAAACACCATCATTTGAGAGAATATCTGTCCGTCTAAACGGCATCGATACACCGTTCTTCCAAGAGGACATTGCGATAATTGTGGGTTCGATTTCGCTGCATCCAAATCTTACAGTTGATTTCGCAGGATTGACTCCCTGACATTTCTTCGATCCTATAGCTCAAAGTACCAATTATTCATACTTTGGTCCTTCCCAAGATCAATTCTACGGCGGACCTTGATAGAGTATCCCAAGCTATTTCGCAGTGCTTTAGCTCCCGTTCGATAAAGGAACCAATTAAAGCAATCGTTTCTGTCGAAAGCGCCAGATCTCTCTGGTCTTTAGGAGAAATTGCTACATGGAGGTCCCGAGAAGGCGTCGTCGATGTTTCCGCGTTACTCGTACGCGCAGCTTTAAGTACTTTTCCTGTTCAATATGCTAACTCGCAGGGGTAAAGTTTGCTGCTGAGGATTGTGCGCCTCCCTCCTCCTGTATTTCAGTATCATTCCTGATCGAACATGGTTTAATAGTTTGCGCGGATACGTCAATTATCCGCACGTCATCTCGAAAAGAGTTGCTGTATCCTAGGTCTAAGATCGCCTTGGCAGCAAAGGCATTTCGACTACAGGCAATTGACATGGCGCGTGGTGTATCTCAATTGAATGTGCATCACCGACCATTTAACCTCAATTTCAGGTTTGTGTACACTACAAAGACAAAGAAATTCTCGGTCAAGAATGTGAAGAAGGTCGACAATTAGGTTTTAACGGCAAGGTGAAACGCCATTCTCATTGCTTCAGAGCAGGCTGGCTGACACCGGATATTGCACCAGCAAGCGATTCATCCGGACCAAGTGGAAATTATTCAAAGTACTTTTGTTCCGACGGAGAAGGGTAGGTAACTTGATATCCCAGGAAATACCTTCATAACTAATATAAGACATAGAAATACAACGCGCTGTTGCAATTCTACATCAAATGCAACTGTCCCATGCTTCTTCCAAAGGAGCATTTGGTTTGGATTTGGGTGATGAGAAGGGTGGAAAGGAAATGATTGATGCCCCATTGATCAAACAAGCTGATGAGACCATTCGCCTGGCCAAGGCAGCTGGCATCAAAATCCCTACCGTTCTCTGAGAAAGTGAGTTATCAGTTTATTGTTAGCTAGTGTATCTATTCCTATTCCTACCACCGGACGATGAATTATATCCACGTCGCAGTCAACAGCCACAGATCTAGCACCGCAGAGTTTCCGATGGTCTCAGTGAGATAATTTGAGGAAAGATGGCCTGAGAAATGGTGACACCATAAAAAATTGATATGGTTCCCTGGAAGTGCAGACCATGATTCCAGCAGAAAGTATTTATACCAATTCGTCAAATTAAATTTGTATATTACCCAAGCCTACTTGGAAGTGATTGTAAAATAATTTGACTCCAATACATCATGGATGGTCAGAGACGATCAAAATATGGGTATAAAGTCCTGGATCCTGTCTCTAGCATCTTGGGCGATGCATTCTGCTATCCATGTCAAACTCCTGATCTCATGCTCCTTGAGCTTGATGTAGCTGTAGAACACGCCATACTGGAATTGCTGCAAGAACGCGAGCTTATTCAAATGTACCTCCATTGCAAAGAAACGGTCCTCTAGAGCCGATGCAACAGCTGATACATCGCCATCGTCCTCTACTGTGCCACTGGTGCCACTTGGGCGAGAACGGACAGACCCAGAGGCGTCGAAAAAAGCCCGATATTCTGGTACATTTTCACAGACTTGTCTGACCTGATCGATGTCGTCAGCTTTTGCGAGTGCATTATTACCCTCAGGATACAAGCGGCCTAAAGCTGGGAAGAGTTTTGCACGCTGCTCTTTGGAGAGCTCGGTGTTGAATGAGTTAATAGTAATATTGATAGTTCGCCTATCGGCCTCAAACTCCAAAATGCGACACATGTTGTCAGCAGTGGGTCCGCCAAGAGAGGTGCAGAAGCGGTGGAAATCTTCTAGATAGGCCTTGTATAAAGTGTTACGGATGATCTCGATGTTGAGGTCGTCGAGGTCAGATGCAGAAAGACAATCCCGGAAATATGGAGCTGATAAACACAGTGTGAGGGATGCTCGCAGTAGAATTTGCGAAACACACCTAATGGTGTCTCCACCAGGACACTTATGTAAAGTTCCTCCACATTTGTAGCAACGCACAATGCCGGCATGGTGTCAAAGATGCCTAGCGGATGACATCTTTCCAGGAGCTCATGAGTATCTCGTTCGTGTAACGTTCCAGTGATCAAAAGGACAACATTGTCGATCATATATGCATAGCTGGCGGTAGCTTCAGTCACAAGCGCGGAGGACTGAAGACCTGACGTACGTCATATAGTCCAAGAATGTGCTCAATGGCTCCACTGCGTTACTGCGCATATAATGAAATTGCTCTACGAGGATCTGGGTTGCTTTGTCTGCAATGGTAGATGTTGATATTGGCAGGGATTCGTTGGCGAGAAAATTGCCATAGTCAGTAGAGCCAAGTTGCATACGAAAATCTACCATCTTGTCTGAGAGAAATAAAGCCCTTAAAGGAATATCTAGCACCTTCAATGGTGTCGCATTGGGTCAGGTTTGCATAGTGGCTCTGAGTCAGGATACCGCCCTTGTAGCCTCGGACCACACCTTCCAAGTAACCAGAGTCCACCTAAACAATGTCATTAAAAGGGGTAATTTAACCAAAGCGATCCGGTGCACGTACGTTGAAGAACAGTCCTTCCATGTCTAGGTAGGCGCTTGGGTCGCCTCATACAGGGACAAACACAGGTCTTCCCACTGCGAGGTGACGCATACGAAGTGACGCGTACCACTACTACTTCTTCCTGATATATAACCAGAGCTCAGTCCTCAGGGATTGACAGAACCGCATCATGTCTTCCGTTAAACTTTATGTGTACGACCTTTCGAATGGACTCGCTCGTCAACTCTCATTACAGATGACAGGCAAACAGATTGACGGAATTTGGCATACTTCCGTAGTCGTCTTCGGTCAGGAAATATTTTATGGCCAGGGCATCAGCATTACAGACCCTGGAAAGTCACACGTATGTTCAATTCTGATCATGCACATGGCAATTATAAGACGTTGGATTCTAGCATGGTTCACCCATGCAAATTATAGATATGGGAGAGACCGCCTTAGACCAAGAAACCTTCCAGCAGTACCTTGCAGAGATCCGGGAACATTATACGGCTGATAAAGTCTGTGGGTCGCTGACCTCACGTAGTTCAGTTGTTTATCTGATTCTTTACAGTACCACCTATTAGGTCTCACACGCTTTCAAATCAGAATCAGAGTCAGTTCTGACTTTGCTTATTAGACTTCAATTGTAATTCCTTTACGAACGACTGCATCGGGTTTCTCACCGGAGGGTCAATTCCCTCATGGATCAAAGGTATGGAATTCTAATTACCCAGGTTTCGCGCCACGAATTTACATCAAATGGTCTAGATCTTCCTCAGGATTTTTTATCTACCCCATTTGGAGCTGGTAAGTCAACTAGATGTGTCTGCTCGTGTCCATGGACCTTAACACTCCGTCCTTTCCTCTGTCAGCTATTCGACCAACTATCGACAGTATGTACCGTCGACCAAGTGCTACACCTCCCGGTCCTTTGCCTGCTTCATCTAATATGGACTTGAGTTCTTCCCTTCTTCAAGCAGTAGCATCTCAAGCTGCATCTGGCTCCTCCGGTATTCCTTATCCCACTCCCGCAGCGACACCTCCACGTACCACACTGTCTACTCTCACATCGCCTATCCATATTGCCACAAATCCCACATCCCTTATGTCTCTCATATCTTCCCATCGCTGCGTAACGGTTTTCTTCACATCAGTTACTTGTGGACCTTGTCGCATTGTCGAACCCGTTTTTGAAGATCTAGCTCAGAATATGGCCTCTCAGGGTGTGGCATTTGCTAAGGTGGATCTAGCAACGGGGTTAGGAAACCAGATAGCTTCCCAATGGAGCGTTAGAGTAACTCCAACGTTTCTGTTTTTCTTGGATGGTAAAAAGGTCTATTTCGTCGCTTCTGGCCGAGGAATTGAGCTAATTTTCGTGTGTAGGTGCACGAATTAAAAGGCGTTGATGCAGGTGAATTGCGTACACAAGTCAATCTTCTTATCTTCCAAGCTTTCCCTCGTGAGCTCTGTACCAATTACTGGGGAGTTGACCTCACCTGATTTATTCTCAACATAGCACATCCACACGCATCTAAGGCATTTTCTGTCATTCGTGGACTTTCTCTACAACCCATCCTCTTTTCGCAAGTCCCAGCTTGGGATGCAGCGCTTGGCAAGCTCAACTCTTTCATTGACGCAGATACTTCCATGGCAGAACTCGATCGATCAAATGTCAGACGGGTCCTTTCTAGAGAAGTTGTGCCCTTTCTCCGGGTCCGCTTTCCTGCTCAAGGACAGTCGATGCCCCTAAATACTTCGTCCACCCTCCCTGCGACCGATTTACTTTCGCATTGGAGTTCAGCAACCTTCGCGCTTTCCAAAGCATTGCCATCACCTGAACTGTTCCCTCTGGTTGATTTTTGGCGCATTGGCTTACTCGACACCACCGTTTCCTCATGGGTAGCAACCGCGGAAGCCAAAGGAAAGGCGGACGTTATCAACGTACTTTTAGACGCAGCTATCAGCGTATTGGAGATCAGCTCACCCGGTTCTCGCAATCTCATACTAACGACTTTGCGTTTACTGGCTAATGGGTGTGCGAACACAACTCTCGTTCGACATCTGCTTGATCCTACGATAAAACCCTCTTACTCGAGACTTTCCTCACGACAAAAAATCACACATTTTCTTGTGCCAACCCTTCTTCACTCCGATGCCGCAGTTCGCACTGCGGCTGCTAGTTTGGCATTCAACATCGCTGCTCATTATCAGAGGCCACTCGTTGAGGCGCAGCGAAATGGGAAGAAGGGAGATTCTCAGTCCGACAACGAGAATGAGAGCCAAGGAGATTGGGAAGTCGAGATCGTCAGCGCTGTGGTAGAGGCCCTTCAGAGGGAGAAGCAAAGTGAGGATGTCGGTAAGCATGTCATTTCGTTCCAATTACAGCAAACGTTCACAACTGATTCCCCCAAGTGCACCGTCTCACTGCATCATTGGCGCTATTCCTCCATCTTTCTCCTTATTGGAGCCAGTTATCCTCTCTGGTGGAAGTGGTGCAGGTCAAAGACATTCTGGACTCGAAGCTACGGCCAGGAGGATGTGGTGAGAAGGGTGTCCAGAAAAAGGAAGTACAAAACCTATTGTTTGAAGTAATCGCGATGTGTTCTTGAGGGTCTACGGTGGTGTACTATGTACCAATATTTATCAGAGGAGCGTCATTACTCGTCGTTCAGCTATATATATTCCCTTGCGGTATGGCGAGGCAATAGTACTCCAAGGAGCAACTGAATTGTGCGTTTGCTCGTATATTCATGGCTCGATGATAGACTTGAGCAACATCCACACTCGATATATACACCCGCCGAGGGTCAGTACTATGAAACTCATATGAACGCAACTCGGACCTTGACGTCTTTTCTCGAGCAGTACGTCACGTTCTCCGGCAGATCTACTACAAATAGGCACAACTTTGTCGATCTGCGTCTTGTCCATAGGCTTTCTTGGCTGAATCATGTTTTTCGCCAAACCATATGAATTCCGCAAAGTTCCTTTTGTTACAGCAACATTCCACTGCATACATAGATATGTAAGGAAGGCGAGCCTCGAGCCTCGAGAAAGTATTCTGGTTGATGCATAATTAATTTCTTCTTTAGATCTGCATAGGCCACCTGGTGAACTCTCAATCGAATATGGCGGGACATTTGGCTAAAAATTTGACTTCTGGCACTACGTGTGTATATTGTTGGAGGCGCTCCAATAGCCCCCCGAAGATTTAGCAAACTTACTCCCGACCACTGAACGACATCTCTAGAACGGCAGGGATTATCTGGTCAGCCAACCACTATTCTCGACAACGCCTGATACGTCACCGTCTAGCAGGGTCTAACGACTATTGTTGCTGGCAGCTGACACAAGTCATCACGACGTTGACAAGGGCACCCTACCCACTCCTTGGGCTGCCGGGACATGCTATCAGCGACAACCCCGAAAACTGTTATACGTTGATGTTAGAGGACTGGAACGCTGACGGTTGCCTCGCGAATATTTTTGGTGTGAGTTCATGACAAACTGCTCTCCGTTGAATGCGAGTAATATAAAGTATGATGGTGACACGGGCTCACCGTGGTGCAATGCCATTGGCAGGGCTAAAATGATCATATTGCCATCGTGGCACCTGGTCTCGAGTCCTGGTAAGTTTCGGATCTCCGGCGCAGATTCGATGGACAAACTGGGGGATCATACGCCTCCTTGTGAGCTATTGAGTACGGACGTTGAGGCTGAGTTGAGGTAACTAGAAAATGAATAGTACATACTGCTTACATACGTAGAATTAAAAGGAAAGGATGGAGCTCCAGTGAGTGAGATCGGAGAGGCCAGAATTTTCTAGCCGGCCGGAGTCTGAGAGGCTGAATCCTAGTGTGGCAGGGAGTTTCGTTGTCCCCTCATCAACAGTGTCGTCGACGACCGCCACCCTCGTTTAACTCATACAATAAACTAAATAGTTTTCTCTGCATACTAGGCTTCACACCAACAGGGCGACGCAGTGCGGGCGCTGGCCTAAACTGAGGTCAAAACACCCGTGGCTCCGCAAACTCCCACATTCAGGCTTCAGCCTCATCACCGACCTCCACAACCTTCCCCTCCCCTCCCCACTCCTTCCTTCTTGCCATGGCTTCTCGTCCTGACTCTGGCAATCCATGGCCACAACCTACTAAACAACCTCCATCGTCAAAAGGAAAACGCAAGTTGGATTCGTTGGTTGAGCGACAACCTGCACGGCAGTCGCATCGTATTCGTCAGGTTTTTCCTAGGGCAACTGTAGATAGCAATGGTGCGTTCTTCTCTAAGTAGTACTTTCTATTTATCTTCATGTTTGTTTAACTTAGACTGCGGACTCGTCGCGAACGATGTCATATCATGTTTTCCGAACGCGACCTCGGAGGTTGTACAAGGCATAGACACACGGTTTGTATGTGAGTATCGTAGCTAGCTATTCATTCCCTGTTTTTCCAATTATTTTCTGCATCCAGGGAATACGAAGTTACCCCAGTTTTCTCAGACGAACAGAGTCGATGTCTACCTCTTTCACGGCGACTCCGACCAACTCGTCAGCATTTGGTCAAACCAAACCTACCTACTTGGACATCTTGCTGTTACACCGAACGATACATGGTGGGGCGCAAAGGGTACAACCTTCACACCCGGTCAGAACTTGACACAGACCTACTACTTCGTATTGGATGCCAATGGGGCAAACTCGCTCAGCCAACCAGAACAGACAACATTCACCGCTACACGTGACTACATTTCATGTTTTTTTTTTTCACAACTAATGACGTCTAATGCTTCATTTAGAGACAAACTATCCTGATTTCATACTGAGCTCGCAGTCTGCTGCCTCGTCTGCGTCTGCGGCTGCGGCAATTGCCTCAGCTTCAGATGCGTCTGTCGCATCGAGTTTATCTGCACTATCCGCCTCCTCTATTGCATCGTCATCAAGAAGTACCCAATCGGTGACTGGAGGAGGAGCTTTGCAAAATACTTCCAGCTCTTCGAACAATTTTCCTCACTGGGCGATCGCCCTTTTGGCAGTTTTCGGTTTCCTCGCATTCGTCTCGTCCCTCTTAGTTTTTTGGCATCTAATCCGGAAAGTTCGCCCTAGGAAGAAAAAAGCTCGTGCTTTATTAGCTCGTCGCAACTCGATTGGATCTGAGTCTCCCATGATGGCCAACGTTGATGCACAATCACCGACGGGGGTAGCGCCGGGGAGCAGCAGTGCTCACGGCGAACCACAGTCGATCGAGAGCGGCCTTGGTCCATTACCGATGATCACACCTCGACACATGGTCTCTTCGGATGGCGCCTCGACGGTTTCCCGTGCGGACTCGACGGGAGGTCCGTTTTCCGCTGTTGACGCCGCTGCAATGGCTGCGGCATTCCGAAATGTGATGCGCAAACCTGACTTTGCCGACCGTCCTATGGAAGAAGGGGAAAGCTCCGATCAAAAGGACGCTGACGTACTCAACCGGGAGCTTGCTGAGGAAGGTCGAGATATTAGAAGCGTGAGCTCTTCACGTGGCGTAAGAGTCGAGACGCTCGGTGAGGCTGGCGATACGGCACACTGAGGATATTCCCCCCAATTGCACACGCACCTGTTCTTCGTCGTGCGTTCCCTCCCCTCCTTTGTTCTATATCTCTGGGTTACATTAGGTTTTCTATTCAAATTAAACAGCAAGTTCCATGCACTTATTCCAGTCACACCCCGCCAATGCTATCCGCCTCCAACCTTTTTGATCTTATCACATTTCTTTTTCAGTTGTGATTATACCACCTCTGCGACGAACGTTCACCCCACCGTGTTATTCGTCTTCCCTTACCCCTCCCTTTACACTTGACTTCACGGCTAGGGATATCTGTTGTCGTGGGGTGCTTTTTTAGTTTTCTCTCCACCCGAACGCTTAGCCTTACTGCGCGTCTTGACTCTCTGTTTCCTTATACATCCTTTGTTTCCTTTGTGTTTTACCTCCATACCATTTAAATTTCTACTGGTACTTTCCGCGCAGCACATCGCACCTTTTTCAAAATTTAAGTTTTTGAATATACCTGCATGAGAACAACCTAAGAACCTATTATGCATCGTAGTTACTACAATGATGTGCTTGACTACATGTTATGTCATGCATCTGGGACAGGGAAATGTAATGAGATAGAAAACAACAAGAACAAGCAATGATATACCACCACAACCCCTACTACAGTCTATGTGAGTTATGCCAACGGCACTTCCAGTTTGCATGACGTGAAAAACATCTAGAAACGAGTGACTGCGAGAATTAATCAGTCATCAACCGTAGATAGATGCCGCATAAGCATCTCGTAACTAAGAATTCGAATCAGCGCTGGATGTCTCCGACATCAAGAACCAGACACGAACGTTAACATTGTCACCGCGCTGTTCGGCACGGTCCGAAAGAGATTGATGGATAAACCCTTGTATAGCCCTCGCCATCCTTCTTCGCGCACAATCCGCTGGGCCGCATGAACGAGACCTTTGTACCGCTTTGTGTCTTTTGACTTCGATGCGACGACGGCGCCTGCGCCTGCGAGGCCGTTTGAAGGCAGAAACCGTCGCTGTATTTGAAGCCGTGTGCGAACAACCTCGTGTGGGTATGTAGCAACTGACGCTGTCATCTTTGAAACAGCAGAACACAGCAGGATAGTACTTGTCGTTAAAGGTGCGGAAGATGATGATTCTGATATCTCGTCAGAAGGGTGAAATGCATAGGTAAAGAGGAG
>QFEC01002084.1:0-36210 GCA_003316585.1 Gomphus bonarii | reverse complement strand
AACATGTGCTATGCCAAGCAGGCTGGGGAGCAGACCACGATAGAATGCACGGGGTCCTTCGGAACGGTATATGGTCATGAAGGCGTCGAGGGTATGTCGGTATCTGTGTTCGGTTGGAGGTTGGGTCTGGTGCCGATGACGTCAGGTAGGGCAGCAAGAAACGTAAGACATGAAGCCAAACCATGAAGCGGGTCTTTATGACCCACAAGGGATTTGTGCAGATGGTGCTGCAAGCACCCGCAGTCATTGCAGATAGAATATGAAGTGACCAAGGGTGATCTCGGATAGTGGGTTGATACCCTTTCGGGTGTGCTGCAGGATAGATACTGCGACGGGGTTGAGTGCTTCCGAGAGGTGTCTCCCCGAACCTGGTCTTGATTCCGTCGTATACTGCGAAATATATTGCCCACGTAGGAAGATAACCAAGTACTGTTGGCCCTAGGCCGCGGTACAGACCGCGAAAACCATCGTGCTTGAGAATTGACTTCAATGTAGCTGGACACGACTCCATGATTATACCCCACTGAGTATCCAGACGTCGGACGCACCAAGCACCCCAAGGTAGCCTACATGACCCCGCGCAATGCTCTGAGCCTGCAGTTTGGTCTTGATAACGTCCAGGGGACACGTTGCGACGCTGGCGACGAGCCCCCCGCCAGCACCTGCAAAGGCGAACAGGAATGCCATTCAGCGGGACTTCTAAGACTGGGGGCGCGTTTCGTTACCAGCTGAAATAGACGCGTTGAGAAAAAGATGGGGTGGAGGGGAAACCTTCAAGAACCTATCATACTGTTGACGTTCCATTGGGAACCCGGCATGCCTCAGTCCCGTCCCCGCCCCGGGGCCAAATGCTATATGGTGTAAGATGGTGAGACAGATTCAGAACATGCACGCGCTTATCTAATCCTATTCCGTCTCCAGGTGCATCTTGGTCACAAGCAGACGCGATTACAATTTTGCCAGGGCACTTTACTATCATTTCCTCCATTCGTACAAAGTCCGTAGCGGCGTCCCGTAACCCGCAAAGCGATTTATTGATATGAACATACCCGACTCGGACCTGCGCCACTCCCACCCATCGTGTGCCTACACCAGGGGAACTCACCTCATTGGCGTATTATTATACTTGAACCATTCTATGAGTGATTATCAGAGCAACAGGGCAGGAGCGAGAAACGTGAATGTTGGTTGGGCTATGAATGATACGCACAATGTCAGTCTCGCTTTGATTTTACCTTATAGCCTGCAACTAACACTATTAGGGATTTTGCACATAATTGGAATGCAGACTAGGCTGCTGCTGCGCTGCTAATATCATAACCGTGAGTGGATCTCATGTGACCGATCAGGAGAAATGGCATAACTGGGTAGACTGCTGAACAAGAAGTACGCGTCAGGGACCGGAATGATTACCTACTGGTGCCCTCATTGCTCCTAGACCAGCGCGTATGTCATGTACAGGTCGTATCTGAATACAAGCCACTTGCACAATTTCATAGCTGCACGCCCAAACACTGTTATCGAACTAATTATGCACAGGACGTTCGGTCCCAGTAATAGAGTGGCCGATTCACGACAATGGACAATGCTATCCTCTAATGTCTGTCCCCAAGTCGATTCACGCGCAACATAGATAAAATAGGCACCGCCCGCTTTGTCTCAAGAGAATTAAACTGTAAACAGGGCACTGGAAGCAAGTTTGAGTTCCAGTTTTGTGGATGCAGCACAGGAACCGTATGGCGAGCCATCAGACGTTGTTCAGCCGGAAGGAGGGCTCGTATGTGGTACGTAAGATTATTCTCTGGGATGCGTGTTTGACTCCATTAATTTTAAATCATTAATACTTAAGCCAGCAGCTTTGCTCATTACAAACTCCACATATTGCTTTGTACCTGTCGTGTTACAATGACTACTGAGCCTGCCCAAGGTCTCGGAACGACTTTTCAGATATAACTTCAAGTTTTCAGGGACATGCATGATGCGTCCTGATCATCATTCTATGCTTTCGCCTGTAGGACTGATCTAGAACCCTTAGTCCTTGCGCATCATCACCAACGCTTGACTGCCGTTTTCGCATGCACTACGCGGGCGTACGTGGCCGCTGATAATGTTTTGGACATCGAAAGAAATTCTCCTTCGGTCAACAATCAAGATCTTCTATGTCCTTCCATGTGAACTTTTCGGGACCCGCGTAGATCAGATTACTATGCCGCCTTGAGGTTTTGAATGACCATGTGGCGACATGACATGCCAGGGTGAAGACTTGTTGAAAGCTTCCTGTCTTTAGGCCCATTACTATTACTTTGAGTACCTGGCCGACGGAAGTAAACTAGACCAGCATGAACGGCATGGGCTAACAAAGCTAAAGTCACAAGGCATCATCAAGCAGATGGAGGCATATATTCAACGTATCCTACTCTCGCATCTCTCGAGCCTTGGAATTTCATCTTGTTATAGATTTGGACGTTTGGATCAATGAGCTTATGGCTGAAGCAGAAGGATTATTTGGTAATCCCAACCTTCACTTACCTGTATCTTTAGCTCTCATTGGAGGATACTAGTATGACTTGCGCGTTGTTATTATGTATAGTAGGCTTTTGGCAACAGTTATATACCAAGGGCGACGAGGACTGGATTATCAAGTTTCAGAGGTAAACCTTCATTGATTTCATGTAGTCCTTCTCAGTAACACACACACTTCAGGTGACCGAAGACAATATATCAAATGATCATACAGGAGCTCACTTGGGCGCTGACCCTATTACTTCGATTTTATACTCGCGCGCGAATCCAACTGACCCCAGACTACAGAATCGGCCGGTGTATTTGTGAAGGTGAGATAGTTTCTCGTCGAGTGATTACATGTTTAATATGCTGGGTGCAGGACTTGTACAACAGGACAATATTGCTTTACTATCGGAAGCTGAAGCCGCGTCATCATATACGGGACTAGGCAAACTAGATGACGATGAGTAATCGGCTGAAGGAAACTATTGCCTCCCATTCGCATCAAGATTAAATCACCTCACTGGATCATCTTTTATAGGTTCGCGCTCGGTAAGGTAAGACTGTCAGTGCTACGTCAGCGCACAAAGTAGTTTGTCCTGGCGCAGGATCTATCTATCTATCTATATATATATGATACGCTTGCATCGTACTCAAAAGGATCCGCAACTCCATTCGTGCGTACATTCAATAACACTATTATTTTGCTTTATCAAAAAAAAAAATCACTGTATAACAAATCATTCAGTATTCCCCTCTTTGTGCACCATTCTTCTCTGAAAGAGTTTACTGGATGAAAAGAAGAATGGCTTTCTTATTGATTGGAAAATAGTGGTGTGGCTGAAGAGTTTGCCCAATTGATAAGATCAATATGCTCTCTTCCCTTGGGCCATTCCTGAGGCCATAGTGTGAAATCCCTTTTTCTGAAATGGATTTTTCTAAAGTAGTTTGAAAATAAGTAATTGTGAAATATTATAAATTACTTACTTTATTTGGAAGTGCTGTTCAAAAAATAAATCACTTTCTAGCATATTTGTATAATTGAGATTGTCAAAAGTTTTTAAAGCTATGTTCTTAGCCCATATTTGTAGTCGTTCAATGAGACAACTAATCATTTTTCTCCATTCTATTATGAATATAATCAGTTAAATAATGTGAGAGAGAGAATGAGTTCAGATTTGCCTGAGTTTGGAGGTTGACAAAGAGTGTTGCAAAACCAAGCAATATGTAATTCAGAACATCGCTCCATAACGCGAAAAATACCCGAATACTGAGATATGATTAAAAGCATATAAATGCTTCCTATAGCATATGAATATTATTATGGAAAAAAGGTAGAAGGTAGAAACTACTAACCAGCTGAACAAATATATGCTAAACGAGTACCAATTCTCCACCATTTCAAAATTACCTTGGCTGTGACTTGGTCCGAAGCAATGCTTGTACTTTCCATCCATGATTTGACTACACCTTCTTTATAAAGTCTTTGGTTGGCTCTTTCATAGCTATTTGTAGATTAGCAACGGAATTGACTGGAATAATAAATAACTTACCTTGTTAATTCAGCAAGCTTGAGAAGAACTACACCTCGCACCTCGCCACAAATCAGCCGAGTCACCTAAAGCACCAAGGGTCCTAACCCCATTCAATAACATTACACGCTGGGCCAGATAATTGTAGGTTTGCAGGGAAAGAGCGCCGTCCAACAAGCTCAGACATCAAATATTTGAAGCTTGGTGACTTGTCCAGGAAAGAATCCTTAGTAAACTCGAACATGAGACGTGTAGCTAAAGAATCAAGGTTCTTGTCGTCACAAGGAGTGGTGTCTTCAGTGCGTTGGGTAACAGCACGATCAGTGGCAGGATCACCATCCGAAGGTGGTAGATGATTATTTTGAGTACCTCTAGCCTTTCTTCGTTCCACTTTGCTTCTAGAACCCCTGGCGCATGTGTTTGAAAGGAGAGGCGCGTCCCTTAGAGATCTGTCCCTTAAAGATCTAGAGGGAGGTTCTGGAGAAGTAGGCTGAGACTCGTCTATCTTCCTCCTGGTGTTACGTGTAGATTCTAGTGACTGTAGTGAATGCATATTGAAGGAGATAGAAGGCTGAGGGAGGAGGGATGGGAGTGACGAAGTTGACTCCTCAGAGACGGTGCCAGCACCGTTATATGCTGAAGGGGCCTCAGGAGAAAACTGCTCTGAAAACTGTTGCAGTACATTTTTCAGAGTAGGAGATTCTTCTGGGGTCCAGTAGGGCTTCATTCGTGACAGGAATTGACTTAAAATGTCAGCTTCTTCTGGAGAAAGATTGACACCCATAGATATAGGATGTCTCAGGAAGTGAATTCACCCTTCGTCACGTGCGAGGTCACGTGCGCGATTAAGTTGACACAAAGTCATTGAGGGTTGAACAAAGTGATTATTTGCATTATTTTCTCTAAGACACAGGTATCTGCATGTCCTAGGTTAGGTAACCCCAAGAACGGGTAGCTAGTTTCATGAAGCAAGCTAAATCTATGCTAACAATACCTTATAGAATTAATGTGGCAGTTAGGTGCGATGAAGGATTTCGTCTGACACGGATGCACTCAACGTGTCCATGCACGGCTCTGCACTCAAGCCTCTCCATGCCCATACACTTCCCAGCCTCAACACAGCAGCCGCAGCACATCCTCACCTCCCACCTCTTCCCATCATAAACCCTCGAAGATGGTACAGCCATCCTTTCTTTTTGCCCGCCATCTCATCCTGCCATCCCAGCCCCATAACTTCACTATATCTCCCAAAGCATCCTTCTCGATCCAAGCTCCTCCACGACACCTATACCTTGCATCTGTGTTCTGCACAAGCCTAGCATATGACCTCGTGTGTTCCTATGTGCAGTGTGGTGCGCAGAGACGTGAATTTGGTGAGCGAACAAACGCGATTTGAGGTAGGAGAGGATGCCGCGACCGGTACTACAGTTGTGTGAAAAATCGAGGGTGAGAGGAGGGGACGGGATACGGTATGTCAATGTAGTTTCTGACGAGATGTGAACCTGATGAAGCCGCACAGAAAGGTACCTGGTAAGGAAGGGCTCCTGTAGCTCCGATTGTGCTCCCTTAGCCCAATATTTGATATTGTCTGAGGCCTTGAGGCCTTGGTATCCATCTCTTTGTACAAACGGGAACGCGCCCTTTACCTTTGGGACAGCTATATCAACACATCCCGACATTAACTTAATCACGAAGAAACAAGTGCCTTGTGAAGCGAGGCAGGATGCGGTGTGGTCAGACATTGCAAGGGTACGGTGAGCGTGATAACATCGCTAGTTCATGAAATACCAATTGATCATTCAACACACCAACACATGCCGGTGTCAGAGAATCAACCAAATAGAAAGAGTAATGCCTGTGGGAGAAATGGGACGCACATCGTCTAAATTCACCTCAACAGGACAAATGTAAATGACATGGGGAACTGTACCGCATCATATGACTAGAATCTCTCGGCACCTTGTATCCACCTGATTTCGCGCTCCCATTCCGCAGGGTCTGGGACAGGGTTAAAACCTCGAGGGTGATAATACATGCATGAATAGTCGGACCAAAAGCGAATGGAAAGTGTAAGGTCGAGGACGGAAGTGTCCTCACCCTCGGCTTTATCTACTTCTACATCTGGGTCGTCGTCTCCTTCATCGTCCTCGCTAGCGCTGATACGGGTACGATAAGTGCTCTTGGCGATGCTCCGTCACGAGTCCTGTCTTTGGGGAGGAAAATGTCAAAATGGTGCTGACTGACTACGTCGAATCGGCTGATCCATCTTCTTCAGTGGCATTAAGGGCGTTGATATATGCCAACGAGCTAAATATGTCTGATTGTAATTTGAGAAGCTGAAGACATAGGTAAGGGCAGAGGTCGATGACTTTTATAATCGAAAAGGTACTGAAGCCCTAGGTAATTCTGGCATTAGCAACTTGGCAACAAGAACAATCTAGTCGTTGACTCGCATTTAGGGCAGCACCCTCTCTGAAAGACACATTCGGATTGACTAGGACAGGCATTTTGCCACTGAAGTCGTCATAGGCGATATGGCTGAGTGTTGAAGAAATGAGAGGCGTGATAGCTGGATGAGGCATCCATATATGAGCTCTTCGGTTCACGCCGTGCTGACAGACGCGAGCGCAGCTAGCGGTCACCATTGTAAGTCGGCCGGTAGGCCAACCCTTGTGGCGTAGCTGGTGTCAAACCATTGCCGATGCTATGCACTACTGAGATTTTCGGAATAGAATGACAGAGGTAGATTCGGGCAGTGAATTCCCTGTGGAAGGGTAAGGAATGGAGAGAGAATGACAATTGCAGAGAAAGCTCGTGAAATGATTTGGCAAAGCTAGGCGAATGGGGAATATAAGCTGTTTTTTGATGATGTATTCCTCCCCGAAGTCAGACTCGCTCGAAGAGGCGTCGAGCTGGTTGATGGATGTTATCTGTGGGTCTCGATGTTCATCCTGGACGTGACAGTGAGGTGACAGTGAGATGTTCGTCGAGGTGGAATACACAGAATATTAGACATGTTTCGACGAGTGCTATTGTGTAGTAGCATGGATCCAGAAGTCGGTTTCAGGGGGTTCGTGCGCCGATGCATTATTCGCCACTCAAAAATGATTGGCTTAATTGTTCAGGTGTGATACATGAATCCATAGCTATGATGGACGCACCTCTATAGGTTAAGTTTTCCATTGAATTTTGCCGGACAGAATACACTTACCTTTCCAGCACAGTCAGTGATACTTGCAGGCTTCTTCCGTGGTGAGCACTCTACAGACGTGACTCTCGAAATGGTATATTCGAGCTGTCGTTGCCATGTATACTTGAGAACTTTAACAGCACATAGTTCTCGGATGCCCTCGTACTTCTCGGTAATAACTTCAATTTTCTTCCGTCCTACACGTAGATGTACAATTCGCAGGACTCAATAACTACTTACATTCGGGAGAAATCATCAGCTCCATCTTCCTCTCGACCTGAAATGAATGGAAGAGAATTTCAGCCTCACTGTTGTTCGGTCAGTGTCTATAGCAAAATAATAAATAAATTTTCTTTTCATACTCATTATTATGGCTCATTACCCTCAACTTCAAGGATTGTCGTATCCTTTCGCTGTTGAAACCATCAGGGTCCTGGATGGAAGACTGACAGGTCGGCTTCCAAGAGCGTCGAAACGCTGCTTCAGGCGCTTATACGAGGCAGTTTTGCGTGCGGAGTAATTTGGGTGGAACCACCAATGTTCATGTGCCGGCTTTTGGGCCGGCTTACAATCCATCTTTTGATTCCGCCAGATGGTCGACCTCGCCAGGCCAATAGATCATGAAGACGATGAGGACGACGAAGAGGACGAGGAGGAAGACGATTTTGTTCCTCGGCGTCGCCATGATTCCAGTCCGGATGAACGAGAAATACCATCCCCGAAACGACCACGTTACTCTTCCCTCGAGCATTCCATTCTAAACGTGGAGCCCGTGGATGAGTTCATCCGGGAGATTGCAGACTTCGTCCATCGTCTCGTTGCTAATCGGATTGAGCACGTAGAAGTAGAGGCAAAGATTGGCGTTCTAAGGGATGACTCTGGACAGCGTCTTAGGCTACCCGTTGGTGTAGAGACTAGTACGTTACTTAGATGCAAACATCTTGTTCCCAACTCATCTCGGTGTCAGCCTTGACCTCAGATGTGCCTGGGGTCAGGTTTGAGTCCAATATGGCTCTTGTAAGGACTTGGGTTCGTTTCAGTTGTATGCTCATGCTGATGAATACAGAGCCAACATCGCCATTATAATACCATGCTCAATAAATTGGGTTCGGAACCACCGCCCGCGGAATGCCCACGTACTCCTCTCAAATATAACCATACAAGGCTCATTGATTCTTTCTATTCTCCACCTCATGGTACACGCGAAAAACTTCGCGTCACAGTTGACGAAAAGACAGGAAGAGTCATCCAATGCATACGCAAAGTGCGGTTGGGAGATATGAACGTGTACAGCCCGAAGAGGAACGCGGACTGGAGAGTTAGCGTAAATTTGGAGATTCCTGGTCAGTGTTAGATATCACCTTTTATTTGGTTATCTTATCGTATGGATTAGCACAGCAACCGACGGGCCCTCCATTGTATACACGCAGAAAAGATCGGATGACATACACTCATCAGTATTGCAATATAGACCTAACACAAGTGCAGCAATCCGCCACTCTCAACAGTCCTGTACGTTCAGATTATAGACAAAACCAGTCTTTATACTTAATACTCAGTTGTACAGGCAACCTTGCTCCACGAACTCGAACTTGAGTTCAATGCGAGTGCGATGCCTATATTATTGCATTCCGCGAGTCGCCGAAATTCCACCGATCCCTCTCTTTCGCAAGAGCAGCGTGACGAATTCGACGACATTATCAGAATCTTCGTAAATAACGCTCGGATATTAGTGCGCAATGCGAGCAATGCCTGGGAGGGACATTGAGGCTTCAGTGTCCATTTGTCAGAGAAGTCACTGGAGAAGTGAGGGGAATTTCTACTATTCTGTAGGTGGGGAGGCGAAGAGAATTTTACCGTACATCCTACCGCGTAATTCATGGGCAAATGGGAGTAGTAAGAGTTCTTAAAGGTCTGAAAGTACACTAATAATGAAATTCATTAGGAGATGTGATATTCGACCAGAAAGAGTCTGTTTTCAACTCTACAAGGCACCGTGCTCTGTGAGATATAGCTAATCTCCTCTACCGCCACCGAAGAATTCCCTGATATCCTTCTGTTTCGGATCGTACGCTAATGAACCAATACCCCCCTTTTGACGTTTCTACGCAATGATATCAGTAGCCAGAAAACCATAAGTATCATTTAGACATGCACTCACGATAGCAGCCAGGTGCGCATGCTGGTTGACATGCGTTACTCGTACGAACAGGGGCAAGGTCTTGTGAAGTGGGGTTGGAGCGGGCGCTGCACCCTCTCCCTATACGCCCAGAATGTGAGTTATGACTTACATGTTAAATGATATAACTACCTTGATTCCCACGATAACTCTGGTCCATGCAGTGTTAACCAACCCTGTGTAACTTTTGCCTTGCCCATACCCGTCTGCATCTTTTTTCACAAGGGCAGATACAAGCTATTGATGGATGGGATGACTGGCCACATCTAGATGCCGAGAAATCCCATACCTCGCTAATGCATAGGCCATGGCTTACTACAACCAGATGGACATCCCCTTCAGCTTTTCCATAACTAACCTTTGAATAGACCCAAGGCATGATGAGTTCTTCGAGCGCCTTGTCCGCCCGAAGAGCCAGATCATTGAGAGACTCTCCCTCTGGAAACCTTTCACCGCGACCACGAAGCACGGGAAACACCTTGCGTTGATCATCCTCTGTCTCATCAGCTAAGACCCATGGCTCGCCCTCTGCGATGCCAAAATACTGTTCACGAAGATCTGAGGAGACCTTGAATGGTGGGCGAGGATCAGCTTGGGCATCAAGAATAGCTTTGGCAGTTGTGTGGGCACGATCAAGAGGAGACGCATAAATGGCTGCGAGGCGAATGTTTGAAAAGCTTTCAGCACATGCCCTAGCTTGCTAATGGGCAGTAAGCCAGGAAAGCAACTTGTAAAGTGAGAGCGCCATTCGCATACGTTCATCCCTGAAAACAGTTATGAGACAAAGGCAAGGCCAAGTAATCACCGCTACAGACTTACCATGGTTAGAAAGAGGTGAATCTTTCCACCCAGCCCACACAGTCCTCTGCAAATTGTCAGAAAGCTTTCTGTAACGTAGACAAAACGCGCACCAAGTTATCTGTTGACTCACCGTGTCTAACAAAGCTAATCGTGATCATGGTATCTATGTAAGCTCTGGAACGTGTTTAGATGCTATTTATTAATTTTTGACTGAGGCAGACACGTGTGAAGTCTGGTCACATGTTGAAGGTGAAAAACACTAGATTTACAGGCTGGAGAGCCTGTTACTACGCTGGAGCTCCAACGTAGTAACAAAGGAACATGTTATTCGTATGGTTGCAGGTATAGAGGTAAAAAACAATCTGAGTGTTTCACTCGGAGTGAACCCAAAGGTCGGGTCGGTTGACTATATGCTGTGACTATATGCTGCTCTGCCTCTCTCGCCTGTCACCTCCTTTTAGACGTCTTCACGTTGCCTGTCTCGCTACCTCAATTAACTATGGAGGTATAGAAAATCCCTCTGCATATTGCAGGTCTCTCGTCCAGAAACATGACTATGAGTCGTACCTGTGCTCGTATTTTTACCCAAGTTCTTCACAGCCAGCTTACTTTGCTCTGAAGGCGTTTTTCGTAGGTGTTGTAGATGATTCTGCTCCTGAAAATTTATACTTATTGACTGTCTGTAGTTGGAATTGTCCATGGTTCAGGAAATGGTGTCAAACCAGGTTTTGGGTAAGATGAGATTTCAGTTCTGGAGGGATGCACTATCAGACATCGCCGAGGTGCGACAGTGCCTTCGAATACTCTACAGGGACGATGGTTCATGATTTTTTTCCTTGTAGAACAGACCTCCCCGTCATCCCATTGCGCTCGCCTTACAGGAAGTGACCAAGTCGGCAAAGTTGCAGCGCTACCATCTAAAACGAATAATTGATGCACGCGTACGTTGTCCGGTCTTTGATACACCACACACTCAGCATTGAGTGGGAAGGTATTCTTTAGGAAGAAGAGCTCAGCAATCCTTCACACAGAACGATAGAGTCTATGACATCACATGCTGAATCCACATATTCGACCCTTCTCTATTTGCTTCTCTCCATGCTCAATCTACCTGACACATCTGGCACACTTTCCCATGCCGCATCTCATCTCGGGGTTGTTCAATACTTCGTGGTGCTCTTACGTGCATTGCGGTACCACGCATCTCGCGGTCACCTGGTGATTCCTGCTGACGTGGCTGCAAAACATGGTCTTAGGCAAGAAGAGATTTTCAGAAGTGTAAGAGAAGGATATCGTGGGGCTGCTCATGTCAAGGGACTCGATGATTCTGTGTTTGAGCTTGCGGTCTCGGCGAACGACCAGCTATTGACGGCACGTTCGATGTTCGAAAAGCAGAGTTCATTGGTTCCGGTAGAAGCGATGCCGGTGTTCTTGGCTGGAGTATGTTGTGATTCCATGTGATGCATTGCCTGGGCCTAACAACTGGTTAGATTCCCGCTGCAGGTTACTTGGCTCGGCTAGAACAGGTCAATTTTGACGCGCTGCATCCCGCATTGCAAATAAGAGATTGGAAGCTGCCGTGGCGAATCTGGAGAGGCTATTACAAGCATATGTTTTGATATAGAGCATGGAGCAATCATACCCTTGTTTCCCTAAAATAACAGCGTGTACGAGGAGACCACATTATATAAATAACAGACGCGCTAGAAGACTGTTTCGGCGTACATACGCGCTTCACACCGTCCTTTCACTACCCATCACCGTAGCCTCCGTCATCTTCATTCTCCTTGAGTGACACTGGGATACGTTGAGGATGATTCCTCGGCCTCGTTCTTCCATTGACGATTTGTCTGGTAAGCACGAGGCAGCCACATAATTCTTCGGAGAACAGCCGTTTACATCCAACATATTATGTTGCTCCAGATGAGATTATCTCGCTTATTATCTACCAACTAATGGACCCTGGGCCTCTTAGCATGACTGCCAAACGCCTCTATCGAATATCTCAGGATCCATATGTCCGTTCGTCTTACTTTCTTGCTCGGTATGGTCCACAGCAGGCCTTCTATTGGACCCTCTTTCGGGGAAAACTAGTAAACGAGCGTATTCTTGATGTGAGCCTTTTCATGATCCTCTGCACCTGTGTCTATTCCAATCCCTCTCCAGATCCTCTTCAGCTCAGGTGCTCACCTTTCACGATACCTCCTTCAAGTTGCAATCCATCACTACTTTCACACTACCCCACACTTCATCAAGCATAACTGGGCGCGCTCACTACCTCTTCATGTATTCACTCACTTGATAACCCTCGGACGCCAGTTCGGAAATGTGCCCCTTGCCAAAGGGGAAGATGATGGTGCCATTTTTCTAGCTTGGCTGAAGGAGAGGATTAGCCCGGGATTCGGAAAGAAAATAGAATTAGAAGTCATCAAAGGATTATTCGAGACGTATGGATTCATGGTCTTTGCCCCCAAGGTGTGTATTTTCCCCCTTTACCTCAGAGAGGAATGCTCCACAATACTATCTTGCATATAGGATCCTATTGCCACACAACTTCCCCTGGCGTTTGCCCTTGAACCGTCTCTGCTTCCTCTTGCTGTCGCGAATGGTTTCCACATGGATTTCAAGGTGCGTTTCTGTTTGGCTTTCCGGTATCTGCTCACTTTCATTCCAGTATCGGGATTTCATATTTCGCAAAATGTTTGAGAGACAGCATCGTGATGGGCGTGTAGCCGAGATCCTGAGGAACGTTCGTGAGATGACTAGATTAGATGAGAGGTGGGTCATTGCCGCTAGTGTCTTCTTGGTATGCGTTGGAAATTCAGCCATGGATAATAGTATGTTCCTGAGTCGAACAGTGGCTGCCGAAGTATGCATGGAATGTCGGTCGAACGAGGCTGGCTATCTTGCTCTCAAAAAACTCAATGACTCCGGGGATCTCCTGTTTGAACTCAAAGATCTTGTGAATGACTTGCTTAAGGTCTGTTTTTTTTCCCCTTGCCGTCAATCAAAGCCGGAAGTGATGGACATATTATTTTAGCTGTTTCTTAAAACGCGTTCAATTACCAATCCGAGTATAATCCTCACCATACAATGGCTTTATCGCGACTTCTCACCGAGTTACTGTTCGGCCTGTCCCAGACTTGTAATGTTGATTACAGTGTTTTGCACCGGTCCATCTACCGGCCTGCTTTATGCTGAAACGTCCAACATTCCTCCCAAGCTCACTTGTCAAGTGCTCAAAGCAAAACTTGAACACTTGGGGGTGTTACCATTAGCAAGGTCCGACCTTGTTGACGTTCTCACAAGTGCCTGGTGCGAGAAACCTGCTCCAGTTTTTGCGTGGGCAAAGGAAGAGATGTATATGGATGACCAACAACTCCAAGAATTGGCGGAAGAAGTTGCAGTACGAAGTCTTGGAATTAGTTGTAAGGTATGCTCCTTCTTACCTCTTTTGAAAGTATGACTTCAATGGAACTAATATATTAATATATACGGCAATAGGGCAAGCTCATTCGACGCCTGGCTGATATGTATAGTTCTGTGCGCGAGCATGTGGCGACGGCCGTGAAGCTCTATCGTGTCGATCTGGACGCACTGCCAGATTATTGGGCAGATGAGGATTGTGACCGATTCCGTACTGGCCTTAACGCTGGATTCGGACAAGGCAGTTCAGACGTATATTCCATATGGATGGGAGAGAAGTCGGGAGAAGAGGAGCAGGAAGATGACAGTGAAGACAATCAGGATGGTCTTTATGACGTTGATAGCGATGAGGAAGAAGGCGAAGACGCGCGGGTACCTGGTGAAAATGGAAGGGTTCCCAAGCGAGAGCTTGTATGTGGTCTGTGTTTGACAAGATCCAACAATACGACTGACGGTATGGCAGGGCTTAATTACACAAGACACACTTATGAGCCGGATACAGCTGGATACGGAGAATAGCCTTCGCCCGAGGAGGCGATACTGGCATCGCTATCTCACCCACCCAGACCACCAACTTAAATCCCCATATCCTTTTGGTGCGCCATTAGTTGCTATTAACCTAACCTGTAACTTGATGATGTCTTCAAGATGCCCTACCTGTTGGCCAATGGATATTGGAAAAATATGGCCCTCGTGATGCAGTTACAGCAATTTTTATGACCCATGCAATCATCAATGATTATGTGAAGGTCCTCCAATTTTATCTCGAGGATGATGTACCCCGAGCTCAGCACGTACCCGTTACGCTTAATCATTTCAAGATAATGGCCAGGCTGGGTCGTGAGCCTGTAAGTTAAATCACCAACGACAATTTTCCCAATGCTCATTATGACCAAATTAGTATTGGCAACTGTGGCGCGAAATTGAGCATGTCGAGTTCTTCTTCAGCGAGGACGACTACCTGGATCCAACTCAACAACTATCTGACTCTGAACCTTCTCACCTAATTACAATATCTGCCACCAAATTAGAAGTCAAGACTCCCGAGCTTGAAACGAACAGTAAATCGAATGCGGGTGCCTCTCTCTCAGTGTGCTCCGATCAGTCTTACCCGCGTAAACGCCCGCGAAGAAATGTTGCTTGTGCGGTGCCGTCGTATGTTGTCCCAGACTCGGACGACGAAGCTATCGCCGAAGAAAACTTGACTCATGAATATCCTAGCCAGAGGAAGGGGAAGGGGAAAGTGAAGCCAGAATCAAACCTCCAGATATGGATCAAGCATCTGACCGCTTTGCTTAAGGAGGAAGAAAGGAAGGTGATCATGTTTTCCAATCATCAGGCGATGACAATGTTAATATACATTTCTGTCCACAGTACAAAGAAAAGAAAAAAAGGATTGAGAAGAAGGAGAACGGAAAACCCAGATATCGATTGCACAAGGTCAGCCACATGAGAATGTCTTTTCGGAATGGCTAATAATCCTCGCATAAAGACTGATTTCATGAAATCACTGGCGGCCCATCTGCGCGACATGCGCATCACAGAGCGGCAGCGTCGTAACAAGGACATATTCTATCGCCGTGGGAAGATTATTGACATGGATAGCGACTTTGATTCGCTGGAACAGAGTGACGATGATGAATACGTGCTACGGCAACCTAAAGCTAAGAAGAGGCGCGTTGGGGTCTCTCGTATTGGTGAAGATTGATGACATTCATAGTGTTTCCTGGACAAGGATTCCTTAAATTTTATATTGGCATTGTAACTTATTTGTGAAAATGAAGCATTCACACCGACTTTTGGGTACTAGGCTTTTGGTAATACCTCTTTGTTGAGTTATGAGTGTCCATCCTGAGGAATCCAACGCATTGCGAAGGTTAAAATTATATTTAAGGTAAGCCGACAGGAAATGGTCTTATAATGATTGTACTGCTATCTCTCTGCCATTGTGTTCTATGTTTTCTTTCTTGGCAATGCCAGCGGGTTTTCATTTGGTCTTCCTTGAAAACGGTTGCTTAGAGCTTATATATATTTGATGTTATCTGGAACTTCTTTACACATAAAGACAGAGTCAAGACAAAGGTTGGATTTTTGTAAGTCCTTTACGCGTCCGCATATATATAACTTCAATGCGGTCGCGCACTCAAAGAATGTTCATTACTACAGGACCCTGCTTCTGGTTCTCAGAGCACCGCCTTGAGATCTCAGGCCAGACGAAAAAGCGCCAAGCTGGGACCAGAAATCAACCGAGACCAAACCGAGCAAACAACAGGAAGACAACAATGATCCTCTAAGAAGAATTATTCTGTAGGTATCAGCAGGGTAATATAAATATCGGTATCGATAGGACCCGGATTGCAACCAAAAGGACAACCACACCGTGGAGCATTCACGCCACACCATTCACTTGAGGTCCAGACTCTATGCCTGCCGCACCTTCTAAAACCTCTCCTAGCTTCTCTTCGATCGCGTCTGTTAACGGCGCTCCTTCCAGCTTCGGGGGGATCTCATTTACGGGAGTCTGCTCAGGCGGGTCGGCTGCACGATACCGTGAAGCGCCTCGCCCTTTGTAAACCCTCTGGTCTAGCCAGGGACCAGCGCTGCTGAGACTGCATCCTCCTAACCCCTCACACGTGCAAGTGCCACCGAGACTCGCGGGTAAGTTCTCAGGGTCAATGTCCTCAAGCAGAAGTCCTACATAGTCACTGCCTGTTTGATTGTTTGACCAAGACCAGCACATAAATAAAGTAAAAAGGTATCAGTGAACCCGTGATGGTTATGAATAAGAAGGGGGGAGGCTTGCCTATAATATCGACTTTGGCGGCTGTCTCTGGCGCAAGCCAACGCTTGACGATGTTCCATATAATGGTGAAGGAAGAGGGTGCATTGACTACTCTAAGTCGTCCCATCCTGGTGGAGAGCTGGGGTTAGTAGCAGGTAGAATGACCACAATGGTCTGAATCTTACGTCTCAGGGTAGTAATCTTGTGACAATTGGAAGGAATTCTTGACGAGACTTTTGATTTGCCAGAACTGGCTCAAGCTAGCAATGATCAATGAATCACGCCTGGCTATAGATAATTGTACTCTCACCCAAACCCTTTTAGGTCGACTATACAGTGTGTTTCTGAGATATTCCTCCCTGCCTTTCGGGAGCATGCAGGGAGAACTTCACGCGTTAAGGATTCACAACTGGCGAGAAAAGCACGCCAATGTTGTTCTGGATCCACGTGCTGGTAAACTGTTGACTTGAGTGCTCGTTCACATTACCGTATCGGAAGAATCACTCACGAGCATTGATATCCATCGAACCGAATGTCTGAACATTGATGGGGCGGCCTTTCTATCATGTGTTCCATGTCAGTCGTATAGCTCGCCCTTATGCAATAGAGATGGACTTTATCTGTCTGTAAGTAACAGAAAATAAACAGACGGTAGAGTGTATATAAGTGTGTTACCCACCTTGTGAAACCAGAGAGGCCAGTACTTGAACACCACATCGCGTTCAGGATACTTGCCCAAATTCATGGTGAGACCTGATCGTTCCTCTCACCGAAAAGAACTCACATCGAATGGATCTATCTCGTCGTAGAGTACGTCGAGACCGACACCTTCCACGGTCTGGCGCCACTTCTGGCAGTTTGCGAGCATTGTCTTTGCATTCTTAAGGTCGAACTTGCGGGCGCGGAGGAAACGTCTGCGTGGAGATCAAGATCCAATATAAACGAGAGGCACACTGGACCAGGAAAGAAAATAGTCACAAAAGGGTATCATCGTCCGTGCCGAGTGTATCGCCGTCATGTATAATACCTTCCTCCTCTACTTGACGCCGGAATTCAGCGAGTACTTGCTCCTTGTTTGAGGACATTGAGGACATGGTTGGTTTCAATCACGTCATTTGTACACCGATGGTCGGTTGACGCTTCTAAGACACATCAAATAAAATATAAGGAGTCATCACAAGTCTTAACAACATATATACGAAAGACTCGAATCTATCTCTTCTCTTTCGCAACGTATCTACGCACGACAGAACACCATCCCAACCGCGAGCGCACCCCGTGTCTTCAAGGAACGAGGCGTAGCCGACATGTTGGTCTGATTCTGAGTCAGAGCATGTACAGATCGTAACAATATGTACCTGGACAGGTCATGATGTTATCTCTGCTACTAGTAGGTTTAAGTAGGCTAGGAGGAATGCATGGTTCTGCGATGATCGGCTCCAATGCGTTTATTGTCTGAAATATTTCCAAGTGGAGAGCCGACCATAAACTCCGGCTTTCTCTTACAGAAAAGTCTCATGGCTCTCAGACCTGCATCTATCTCCAATCCTAACTTTGATCATCCCGGCCTCCCGCAACTTCGTAGTTGTTGGTTCTTGGACAGACGATATTCTTTCCAGTGCAGCCATATTAGTAGTTGAAAGCCAAAATAAATGAAGGGTGCCAAGGTCGCTGACGGAGGCAGTGATTCCATCTGATCCACCAACCAGGATAATTGAAAGAATGAACAAGACGACTGAAGCTCCTAAGCCGACAGCAAGCTTGACCGGGCACGGTCAGGATAATGTCCAAGGTTCAAACCATAGAACCTACCGGGAAGACATTCAGCTTATAAACGGGCGAGTGAGTACGTGACGATAAAGCAATGTTGGAGAAGCGTGGCCTACATTCAGACGGGATGCTAAAGAGTTTTGCCAGATTTGCACTTGTCCTGTTTGATTAGCCGCTGTCGAGAGTGAGGATGATCCAAGATGTGCAGCTGACTGGGAGTGAGTGCAATTTCAATGTGTACAAGGGACCAGGTACAACCTACCTGACCAAAGATATGTAGCTGTGGCATTGGCCATGGCATTTTCAAGGTCATGGAGCTTTACCTCAACAGGTTTAATGAGGGGCTGAATTGGGCCTTCTATAGAACCGTAAATACTTCGCAATAGACCAACTTGATCCATTATTGCACTGCGGGTCGATGGCTATATCAGGCCAATGGGGACAAAAAATAAGTCAAGTACGCTTACACCTCGAATAAAGAGAGAAAAGGAGATGTAGATTGAACATCGTCACCGTGGCGTATGGCGGTACTACCAACCGTGGTGTGATCGGAAGCAAGTGCAATGACCAGGTAATTATACCACTGAGCATGGACTCGGTAAATAGGAGGGACAAGATATATGTTATCTCACCGAGTCAAGCAACCATATACCAGCACTTGAAGCAGGTTGCCACGCAGTCCATACCGAGGACCGTTTTGGCGCAGGTGGATCGAGGTGTAATTTAGTTTGGGCGTCAACAATTCCTGTCCGATTTTTGAAAGACAGAGTACAGCCTATCGCCTGTAGAGTGTCCACGTTTAACGGAGTTGTCAAACCCGCTGCAGGGGAAAAGGATCCGGATATTATAGAAGCATGTTTGGCAAGACATCAAAAAACATACACGTCGTCATAGGAGTAGGCAACGGGAATATAGAGCCACCGGTCCCTGATGAATCAGTAACATTTGTCGATGCGAAAAGTATGATGTTTGGGGTATTAAACATCCCAACCATATTGTACAATATTTGGAATTTATTAGGCGCTATGAAGGCAGGAACGAACAAAAGATGTGAGAAGACGATACACACGGAGAGGACAATAAGGCTCAACCCATGGTAGAAAGTGTGCCCGAGACCGAGTAGTTGAGAAATGATAGTTGAATCGACCACGGGCTGGTCTCCAAATCTGAAATACCAGCGCTGGTATTACTTTGCTGTGCCGTTGCGTTTATTATATCCGGCAACATTGCACAGGAAACTCCGGTCTCTGTAACATTAACCGTCACATTACCTGTACCGTGATTGTCGTGCAAGACATCATAAAGGACATTGTTATGAAGACCAGGCGCTGAAACTCCATTGTTACGACCAAGTAAGAGGAGGCCGGAGCTTGTGCCCACAAAATTATTCCTATACGACAATTCAATTAAACAGGCATTCTCGGGATCAATCGGAGGTGACTAACGGTATCTGTGGCACGGAAAAGAATGGGCTCCCTATTGAAGTGTTTACGCTGGATAGAGTTGAGGTATTGAATGGTGTTACGCTGAACAGAGATGGCGTAGAAATTTTCAGGGCTGAAACGCCTGCAAAGTAAAGTGTGATCAAGGATACGCCCCAGACCGACGACGCAATGGAAGTCTGCATCCATAGACTGGTTAAGGAAGATCCGAGTCCCGTCCAGGCCAGAGCTTGGTCGTGAGTGGCAGTAAGGGTTTGGTTGAGAGACAGAGTGCGTCTTAGAGAGAGCCGCTGCGTGATACACACCAAGCCTGCAAGATACATCTAACGGATGACGCGTGCTGTTAGCGAAGCAAGAATGGCAGTTCAGTGGGTACCGTCTCTTACGATTGCATATACTTGCAAAGCCATACTAAGACCGAGTGATAGTAGACTCGTCTGATGTCCTATTTGTACCACAACGCGCTGCTCCAACTTGAGCGACCATATGGCCAAGAGCATGAGATGTGTAAGGATCAATGCCCCATGGAGTCCATAACTTAGGAATCTTAGGGAATCTGGCATCGCGCAGAAACAGCAGAGGACTTGAAAGCGCGACAATCGCAGAACCTTTCCTTGGGAATCTTTGGAACCTTGGGTGAAGGTAAGCTAACAGAAGACGACGAATGAGGCCTATGTACTCACTTTTATCCTTGCCTTTGGAATTACTCGTGGCATTCAACAAAATGTGAACCGTCTCTTCACTTTGGTTGGCTTTAACAGTGACATAGTCTCCCCCGGTCAACGAGGGAGGACTGCTTAGAAATACAGACATCCACCCTGCCAGGTGAACAAGAAGGGTAAAAGAAAATATATGGATGCCATTGAATCCTCAAATAATTGCATTATAAGTGACGTCTGCATCTCGAAGCACTGATTATCAGTGGGTAACTATACAAGAGGTCGACTATCATGCATTTGAATCAGCGAGTTATGAATCAATAATTACGACTTGAAGCGTGCCTTGTACTGAAAAAGTAAGCGCAGTCGTCGACAGTAGTTTTAAGAGTGACATAGTTCTCCAGTCAACGAGGGAGGGCTTCTTAGAAATACGGACAACTAAGTAAACACGAAGGGTAAAATAAAATAATGGGTGTCATTGAATATCCTCGAAGAATAGCATTATAAGTAATGTCTGCATCTCTAAGCAACGATTGATCAGTGGGTAACCACACATGAGGTTGACTATCATAAATTTACATCAGCAAGTTCTGAATCAATATTTACGATCTGAGGCGTGCCTTGTACTGAAAAAGGTGAAGTGCAGTTGTCGGCAGTAGTTTGGTTGGTTTGGTTGGTTTGGTAGCAGTCCTTCATATACACAGGGGACAAATGTAGCAGATCACGTGATCCGCAATCGCATTGCGCGTCCCATGCGTTCAGGTTTACAGCGGGAGGTCCTCCACCTCTATCGAAGGCGAGCACCTCTTCGAGAAAACCGTCTTCCACCTCCCACAAGTTGTAGTTTGACATTGTTTTTTTTTTTTTGGACATTTTGGTTCCTACAGAGCCCTCCGCATCGTCCGCACCAAGCCTGTGCAAACACGCCCCAAGTTTCTGCTTATAATCCGCCACGCCTTTCGTGCTCCACAATCAGCTGCTGCTGCTGCTGTTGCGTCCCCACACGACTTTAGCACGATCGAGTTCTTGCTGAGGCGGGGGAGGAAGCAAGTTGAGATGTGGAGCGATCCCAGCGTGCGAGATTGTTGGGTGAGCCGGGATATGCAAGAGTGGGAGGAGCGCGGGGGGCCGCGCCGCCGAGTCACTTGAGGTCTGGAAGTGTGTTTACAATAAACGGTTTTGTGCTAACAGAAGCACACATAACCTTGGTTGCGCCCAGCTTTAGATCCGGTACATGGATTGGATCCTAATTTTTAAAGTTAGAATGAAATTTGACTATTCATAAGAGTCCGCAAAGTAATTGTAATTATAACTCATGATCTCATCGAACATAAGTTCTACAATAAGTGGGTAAAGATTCAAGGCCGTAAGTGTATGTCCATTAACATGCAGTCGTAACATTTGCTCTCTCGACGAGAAAGCCATCCGCCTCATAAAGACTCCAATACACCTGCATATTCACCAGCACGAGCTTCGCCAGCCGCTGCGCCAAGTGTCGTATCTCTGGCATCAGCGGCTCCAGCCCCGCCGTCCCGCCCCCGGATTCTGGAACAAAGGCAGCAGCATCAGGCGCCTTCGTATCCATAGGTCCCGGGACAGTCTCATAGTTGGAATTTGTTACGAACGTCAGCCGCGACACTACTTGCGTGACTTCTCGCTTTAACAGCCCCCGCAACCGGCATGCAAGCGTCGAGTCGCGTCGCATGTGGGACTGGATCCAGCCGTTCATCAGGTCGAGGGCGGGCTGGGAGGGTGGTTTGCGTGTAGTAGGTGAAGCCAGCGTCGTTGATGCACTTTCTGTCGATGTGCGTGTGCGTGCCTCTTCAGCCCGCATGGCAATTTGAAGGGCAACATTCTGCATTCCATTCATCCATTTTGTTCGTTCCTCAGCATCGTCAACACTACGAAAAAAAAAAAACTAAGCGACACTATTATTTATGGAAACAGTGAGTTTACATACCTATCCTTGCCCTCAGAGAACAAGAAACATCTGCCAATCCGTCTCGGGCCTACTTCCCAAATCTCCCTCTTCATCCGATCCACTTCCCAGTCCTCCAAGCGGGAAGTTTCGCGACCATACGGCGGAAAAACATCCGTATTCTGGCCCTCAGTTTCGCTGCTTGCAGGACTCCAAAAAACAAGCTGCCGCCAAAGCATAAGCAACATATATAGAGCCGTCAAATCAGCCGCATCAGACACAAGTAGTGTTACCCGAGCCGCATCCAAATACAATGTTTCGGGATAGCCTGTTGAGATGCGAAGAGGGAGAGGAAGCGGATTGAAAATAAGACCTATAATTCCATCGATGAGTGCCATATACACCCTAGTCCGACGAGAGAGTGTAGGGGAAGGCGAAGAAATGGCACCATCCATCTGCTCTTTGGTGGAACTTGGTCCCGCCATGGGTGAAGAAGTCATGTGAACATTGTCCCACGCATTCTGCAGCCACACCCTTACATTCCGTAGTGATGTTTCACGGATGCGACATTGGTTGAGAAAAACCTGCAACTCAAAATTGGGCGTCGACCCTGCGAAAAACGGACGCAAGTATTGAAGCTGATGGTTTGCAATGTCCTGCACGAAATTAATCAGGGTGGCTAGAGATATTGGTAGTACAACGTGCTTACCAGCTTCATCAGCTCCAAGATCTCAAAGCACATCCTCATAGTCGAGAGTGTCTTCTCAAGTGGTGTCCCTGACGTGCTATTGGCAACACTGATCATTGCATCGACTTGGCGATCTCGCATTGGAGCACAGTGCCGTTTGAGAGTTTCCCCCACTAGAGTAAACAAGCCTGAGGGGTCAAACTTGCCATAGAGCAGCTCCTGGTGTATGAAGGGGGGATCGAAATGCGAGAGAAGGTGCTCGGCATCGGAAGCGGACTGCGGGGGTAAGAACGGTTGGGGAGAGGTCGTTGCAGCATGGGAGATTGGTAGGGGCGGTGGGACAATAACGGACTTCAGGACGGCTATTAGTTCATGGAGCATCGGAAGGACGCGAGGGACACTCTCGACATCCGACTTGGTCTCGTAGTAGCTTTTGTACCTCTTGTATGGGTCGGACCAACACCAAGGAGGGGGAGTTGGGGGGCGCCTACTTTTTGGCTGTGGCTTAGTGGCGTCGTGATTCGAAGTCGGACTGGGCGTACGCCAACGGGTTTGGCATCCACAAGGCACCACGACACCAGTCGCATCCCATGCCGTGCATGTACACCGATACTCGAACTCACGTGCAATAGCAATCCAGTAGCGTGCAGATGCAAGTTGCTTACGCCGACTGGGCGTAGGCCGGAACTGAAGACCCGGATCGAAGAGGAGGTCGTGGCCTGTGTGGGGAGGTCAGTGGGGTCCGATGGAGACAAGGCAAAACGCACGAAGCTGGGGGTTCTTTAAAATAGACTCGAGGTCAAGCTCATGGAGCGTGTCTCGTGTGATGGTCGGGAGCGCTGGAGGCACAAATTTGTGGGGAGTATCAGTGGGGACAGGACTGACTGCCGCTGGAGACACGGGGGGAGATAAGAGGGACCCGGTTGTGACAGTGCTGGGGTCAGGTTGATGTCTCAGTATAAAGTGAGACGAGGGCTGGGGCTGAGCTGCGGGACGCGGTAGGGTGTCGCGTCTGCGCGGAGGGGGCGATCTGCGTGCGGGACTGAGGGAGGCTGGAGCGTCAAGGGACAGACGTGGTCGTTTGGGTCGATGTACACTTGCGTCGTCGGGCATGTCAGTGGACGGAGGGGGCGGAATAGTGCGCTCCGCAGGAGGGTCCTCTTGCGGCATGCAACGGTGCTCCTGGACGGGAGAGGCCTGGGAGGACTTGCGTTTGCGGGGGAGATGCTCCATGGGGGTGGCAAAAGAGAGAAACAGGGACGGGAGGGGGTGGCCGGGTATAAGTAGCCTGGTGCTAGTGTGGCATGCGCTTTGACTGCTGTTTCCATTTCATGGCTCGAGGCTCCGCTTCCGACCGACAGTCCCACAACAGCGCTGAGGATCTGTCCCTTTAGTCGACTCCGAAGTCGAGTCGATACCTCAGCTTATGCCATGCTGTGTACACGCCTTCGCACTTTCTTCAACCATGAAGTAGCCCTTGTTTCCCCGGCCCGACGGCCAGCCTATTTCAGACCTGCCACGCCTTTATTCTCCTTCACACTGGTCTCCACCTCGGACACCGCCTGAGCTCCCGTCCCTTGCACCGGCGGCTTTGCTGGCGAAAATTTGCTCCGTGTGACGCCAAGGTGGTTCATATCCAACAGGGTCGCCCTCTATGGCCTTTTCTTCCCACGCGACCAAACAGCAACTATCAAACATTGGCCACCGTGGAACTTGTGCATATCTCTGTTTTCAGGCATTCGTGGGCATTCATTGCATAACATGTTTGCTTGACAGATGGTTGTCCCTGGTTGTACTCGGCAAAACACTCGCTGATCTCCCGCAGTGTTTAGAACCACCTAACCCACATGTGGAATTTGCATGCCATCACACAAGCCAGTTTCATATGCAACCGCTGTGAAAATTTATTCTGCCTCTGACTTTCCCGCGACTTGATCTCAACTCGTGGCAAGACCAGGAATTTAGGCAACATATGTCTCGCGCCACCAAATTGCCAATTCAGGGTTTATTTTGCGGCTACCAACGGAAATCATCGTATTTCCTGAATGGTAGGATCCCCTAGGACAGTCTTCCTGGACCTTCCTAATTCCAAATCCGGAAGATCCCCTAGGTCCCCGAGGTACGCAATTCCGCATCAATGTGGCCACTATCAGGGTCAATGATTCGGATTCCGAATCTCACCGGACCGCATCAGGTTGTTTTTTTTTTGTGCGGTTTTTAGCTAGCACATGACCATACACAAGCTAGGTCGTGAGCTATGTTGTGAGCAGATTTTTTTTTTGTCACCGCGACAGTATATCCGACATCGATGCGACTCAACCAGTTATTCGGCGCACCCTGTGACGTGACATTTTTTTCAAGGAACTGGTAGCTTGAACTACGATGAGATCAGATCTCACTTCCGATTTGATCTGTAGATTTATATGATACACTGGGAAAATCCGGCCTAGGCAGTACGACTGCGCTCTAAGTTGGACAGGATAATCTCCCAGTGATTGGCGACCAGTGGCTGACTGGCGCAGCAACAGCACTGCAGGTTAAAGGTTCCGCGGCGAGTGACGGACCATTTAAATCAGACCTGGATGGCGATGGAGCCATTGATCCACTGGCGAAACACAAAGGGTTCAACACTCAACTTTTGACGAAGACTTGAAACTGGCCTTATGGTCACCATCAACTTCGCAGATTCCCAACGCACGCTGCTAATAAGCTATTGTATTGTATCGCTGTCATCGGCGATTGTGATTATATCAATACTCACATCTAACAAACCAAGTGTATTGTCAGATATCGGAGTCTGGAAGGTATTCGGAAGTTGAAATGGATGTCAACTCCGCTCCCCTACCTTGACCTTTGTGGCCAAGTGTTTCCGATGGATCTCTGCCGCTATGTCCTTTCAGCGCTGCCCCATCTAGTTTCCGTTATCCAAATATCAAATGGCTACGGCCCTCTCGGGAACCAGTGCCACCCAACTATCAAGCCTCACAGAGTGGTTGCTGAGCATTCAACAAGTCATTTGTTAACGACCATTGAGCTACTGGGCTGGGCTCGGCTGGGAATGTCACAGGATTACTCGACTCACGATGACCCCAAGTATATCACAATGCTGTTTTGACAGGCACACTTTGGTTCAAGCTCTCATCTCACCTCACTTTAATCCTTCTTTTCTATTTCCACCCAATCTACCCTGGCCGAATATGTCGCAATCGTGGTAAGCGGAAGGTCACGGCTCTATCCCCGGTAAGATTGAACCGGTCCATTTATCCTAGTCATAGATGATTAATTATGGATTTCATGCCGTCCTTCCGGCTTAACAACAAAGTGTAATCTCGCTTGTGCCACCTAGATATTTTAGAGACATCGTACTTCCCATATGACCGTCATCGGCTGGAATATATGATGGCGTCAAATTGGCACAGACACAACTCGCTATCGGTATTTGCACGATCCAAACCTTCACGCCGGTATCTCACTGTGAGACATGATCTATCCATGGATAAGCGCACTGTCTTCTTGGCTTGTTGTCATCTGGGATTCCCGATCTTTGCTTTAGGTAACCAAAAACATGCATCGTCAAACCCTTGTATTTGCTTCTAAACCATTGTAATCCAGTTCCACGAGCACAGAACTGGATTCGGCATTTCAGGGATTTATATGGCGTTGTCAATAACTACTCATTGCAAGGCTTACTCGGACAATTAATTCAGAAGCGATGATGACAGCAATATCAAGTCCTGGCTAATGATCGCTCTTTTTCTGCATGTCTATTAATGCACTGCCACCCCTCCGGACAACGGTATACTACTGTTCCGTGATGATCCCTCGTCCCAGGTTTGCGTCAGGTGGTGTGTTTCAACCTGGCAAATTTTTCTCAGTCTTCGAATGACTGTTAGAAGATTTTAGCCCTGGAGTTTAGGAACCCTTGTCATGGCGTCTATATTGTTACAGAGTGGCTGCAGGAGCCTGGTGATCTGGCTCGATCTCCACTCTCGCACTACTTCATTGGTGTTCCAGCTTTGCGCGCGCCGGGGTGTTTCCCTTGTTGGATTGCTTCCCACCGCTGTTGAGAGCGCCAGGAACTGAATACCAGATAAACGTTTGGCACTAAAGATCTCTCGTCAGTCTATCTCCGATCTCTCAACTGAGCCGCCGTTTTTTTTGGGTTAAAACCATACTCGTTTGACACTAGCGGTCTTGGGGCTATACTTGTTTTATCTCTGCAATGGAGGCAACAACGCTGCTGAGGAGTGCTCTCCTCTTGCTTACAAACGATGCACTACCGAAGAGAGAGCATCTTATTGAAGTCATTTATATCTCGCTAAGCATGAGGTTATTTATGAACCTGCTAATGATGCTAATTATATCACACGGACTCTTTGGTTGCTTAGTACTTATCTCAATAGGAGGAATTCATGCAGATTGAGTCACTGCCACTGTCTGAAGTTCTTCTGTCAATTGACGAATTGTCATCTTTTATGACTGATTAAACATTTATAAGAGTCACGACATTCATCTCAATAACCGAATTGTCACCGCATCGCTTTTGAATCAGGTTGGGTTGTCACCTCTTACACGCTTCATACAGGATTTATATTAATGTCGCAATCGCTACCAGGATATTAAACGCAGAGAAAAAGTTCGTAACTCAACTAGTAAGGTAGGGGAATCACCGTCTACTAGATATCGTCTATGAGCTTGATTTCTTGCGGAGGTTTTGAATCGTCTCCATCTCCACCAGAAGTCGTCCCTTTCTTCGTTGGCTTGCGTTGATAGAATTCTGCGATAATCTTGGGGTTTATGCGGTTGAGCTGTTCCTTCGGGAACGTGCGCAACAAAGACCACGCTATATCTAACGACTCGATGATTGTTCGAGACTCGTAGGCGCCTGTTGACATAATTGTGTAAATAGTGGCCTCGAAATAAATAAAAATAAATAAATAAACAAAACACGACAATTCACCTTGTCCGACAAAGTTCTTCTCGAATTTGTCAAGAAACTCGAGAGCAAGTTTGTCCTCTGGAGACAATGCTTCCTCACCGACCACTGCTTTCATGGCAGCAGCGTCACGACCAATGGCGTACTTGGCATACTATGATATCGCGGAAGTCAGAATCTCGTAGGTCGGTTTTAAAGCCATTGAGGGACAAACGAGTTGGTTGGAAACGTCACCATGGTCTTTGCGTGTCAGCTTATCACCGATAGCACTCTTCATTAGACGGGATAGCGAAGGCAAAACATTGATAGGTGGATAAATTTGCCTATTGTGGAGTTGTCGATCGACGAAGATCTGGCCCTCCGTGATATAGCCAGTTAAATCCGGGATGGGATGCGTGATGTCTAATAGGCTATCAGTCGAGCATTAAGAATTGGTCCTTTTACACCACTTCACGTACCGTCGTTGGGCATGGTCAAGATTGGTATTTGTGTGATAGAACCATTCCGACCTTGTACACGGCCCGCACGCTCGTAGATGGTAGACAAGTCTGTGTACATATAACCAGGATAGCCGCGACGACCAGGCACCTCTTCTCGTGCAGCCGACACCTATATGGCAGAATGTGAATATAAATTTCGCACAAACCGAAGAGACACACCTCTCGCAACGCATCGGCGTATGAACTCATGTCTGTGAGAATGACCAGGACATGTTTTTCCAATTGATAGGCGTAATATTCTGCTGTGGTGAGAGCCAGTCGTGGGGTGATGATTCGTTCAATGGTCGGGTCGTTTGCGAGGTTCAAGAAAAGTGTGACCCTGTCCAGACTACCGTTTTCTTCGAAATCTTGCTTGAAAAATCGGGCGGTTTCCATATTGACGCCCATGGCAGCAAAGACAATGGAGAAATTTTCTTCGTGGCCATCATGTACGTCCTTAGTGGGACGTTTCACCAATCCAGCTTGTCTACAGATCTGCGCAGCAATCTAACCCGATTGATGAATAATGCGTACTCTCAACGGCTTTTTATGCATGCATACACACTTCATTATGGGGGAGACCTGCAGCAGAAAAAATGGGAATTTTCTGGCCGCGGGCAATGGAGTTCATGGTATCAATGGTTGAGATGCCTGTCTGAATCATCTCCTCGGGGTATATACGAGAAAAGGGATTAATTGGAGAACCTAAATAGGTTTAGTTTAGCTAAACCACTCGTAGCAGAAGAAGCTCTCACCGTTGATGTCCAAGTAATCTTCTGCAAAGACTTTAGGACCTTGGTCAATTGGGTTCCCGGAACCGTTGAATATGCGCCCAAGCATGTCCTCCGCGACAGGTAGTTTCATACTGCTACCAGTGAACTCAACATGTGTTGCCTTAACATCAACACCCGAAGTCCCCTCAAACACTTGCACGATTGCCTTCTTGCCCTGGACCTCGAGCACCTGCCCACCCCTTTTTGAGCCATCTGGAAGTGTTAGATGTACGATTTCGTTATAGGACGGAAACTGGGACGAAAGCTGAGAATAAGTTCAAGGGTTCGAGGGATGGTATTCACTTTGACATTGTCTAACACCACCAGGGGTCTGCGATAATGAGATTAAATCTTGGAGGCAAAAAAAAGAAAAAAGAAAAAGAAACGGCTTACCCGTTTACAGCAGAGACAGTTCTGTAGTCTACACGGTCGATAATGAGAGCTAGTCACAACAGGAAGACCTATGCGCTCACCGAGATGTGGCTTGACATTGAACTCGCGCGTAACAGCGGCAGCATTAATCTGGTAAAGCTCCTTGTCGCTTAGTCGCGGATCTGGCGCCATGATGCTTTCCTATGGAATTGTTATGTGACGTTATGGGCACAGGAGCAACAGCGTTCAGAGCCTTAGGAGACCTAGTTAAGCGCGTTCTATACAAGGTTCCCACGAATAAAAAGTGACATTGAAAAACCTTGAAGGTATTACACTACCTAGCACTAACAGCCGCGCTTCATTGCTAGCACATCGCCTATTACATCTACGACACCTTCCAAGACTCCAACTTGGTTATGGCCTCCCCACAAACTCTCCACATAAACAACGTGTGTTCCATTAGCACTGCCCTTAAACCGACTTATTCGACCAAACCCTTCAATTGCCTCTCTTTGAATTATATCGTCCCGTACGCTTCGTCTTAGCGCCTCCGCTGCCTGGATACTACCCCACCACTCTGGCGAGAATAATGCAGGTCGTTTCAGGTCCTGTATCAGAGCAGATGGAGGTAACCACGGCTCCAGAAGGGTATTGAAAATCTCAGTTGAATGAGATGATGGTATGTCAAAGTCGTCCTCAGCGTGGATCAATATGATAGTTGTTTTTACATTCTGGAAAGATTGTTAGATGCGCTCATATGTTCACTGGAGCGAAAAATGTTTCACAGTCAAGGCAACTTTGGTGTTGAATTTCGTTCTTAAGAACTTCAAGATGAGATCTGTGCGTAACAAGCTATCAGTTACATTCTACCATGTGTCAGCAAATGCATTACTTACTTTGAGCGAATGGTATACTTTGTAATGGCTTCAGCAAAGGGATCCATCCTCCTAGATTGTATGTCTCTAACAATGTTGCTAGAGAAGAGAACGGGGCTACCAGCACGAGACCTCTCGGCTTCATATCTAGTCCAAACCGTTGTAATCGTAGCAAGATGTACTTTGGACATACTCACTTTCCGCAGCGAGCTCTTGAGCCAAATTTGCGGCAACAGCTGTGCCCAAACTTTGACCTACCAGGACAATATCCCCCGGGTCAGCGCCATGATGGATAAGCCATTGCCACGCTGCAAGCGCATCCTTTAAAAGGCCTTCTTCCGTGGGCATCCCTTCTGAATCGGCGTATCCTCTATAATCTAATGCGAGAACGTTTGCACCCAAGCGCGTTGTGTATGACGCGTAAGATGTGACGCGAAAAGATACAGCACGTGTGCCACCGTTTCCATGAAAGTAGAGAACGGTTGGGTATAGGTGCAAGGCAGAGGATATTTGGGCAGAAGAAAGTGTGGACGAAGATTTTGACGTGATCGGGGAAAGGTTAGAAGACGTGTAGAACGAATCAGAGAGAATAAACCACGCCCCAAGGCGCACGTTATCTTTTGTAGTGATGTTCACGTTAGCTGCCTTCTGTGCTACAAATTCACATGGCCTCTGTTTATTTACCCAAATTTCAAGAACAGCGCATGCAGTGCTCACGGGCCAAACCGTATTTCTCGGGTCGGGTAAAGTCAGGAAACAAGGGCCATTTGAGCTTGTGCAAGAAAATGATACTGGCTTTGGGGTGAGTAGCTGATTGTTGATTACTTATTTGATACCATACATACTGTCGTTGAAACTCTGGGATCGTCAAGAAGACTAGAAAACAGACATATATTCCTCCAAAGTAAATTAGAAAACGGTGTGCCCTCCTGAGGAATCCTGCATTGTCTGGTGCCATATGATGTTCAATTGATCGAGATTTAGTATTTACGTAACTGGCGGCGTAATCTCTCATGCATCATAAGATTCTGTCTTCTCATTGGTTGCGATTGGACCAGATTCAAGGCTACCGCTTGCGTGAATGCTTCCAAATTTGCAACAAAGACGATTCGGTTTCAAGGTCAAACTTAACTACTTAGGTGAAGATAATCTTCTTGCCTTGTGAAGGCAATATTCGTGCACCTTCCTTTTCCTTGAGTTTTCGCTTTGCCTCCCATGACGGATGCGTAGGCTTTTCGGTGGGAAGTATATGCTGACCGCGCGAATGCGTCTGTAGAGGAGCCTGACGTATTTTCTTCGCTGGCCACATCGAAACACTTGCTGACTCGGAGGTACCATGTCGGTGAGCATCCCAACCTTTGTCAGGACGTTTACCTAGCGACTGAGCAGCAGCCTTTCCATGGGCGACTTCGCGCTGTTCCCTCAAATGCTTCGCATTCCTACCATACTTTTTCTCCCATATCCTGCCATAGAACTTATCAGACATATTCTTAAGAGACAATCCAAACTGCACCAACGCTTGTCGAGCCCGTTGCCCCCTCCTATTCTTTCTTCCGTTTGCGGCGGTATCTCCATCAGATTGGGCATTGTCTGACTCGGAATCTCCATTGATATATCCTACGGAGAGTGATGGAAGAAATGTCGATGCAACTGTCGAACTGCTTTGGCCTAACGACCCCAAAAGTGATGAAGATAATGGTTTGGCCTTTATACGCGGGAAGCTGGATTCGTTCAAGTTGTTTTCGTCACTGCCCGAGGGCTCGATGTCATCAATTGACCCTGATTCCCAACCATCCTGATCTACCATATCTCCATCCGGCACTTGTCCGGCTATCCATGTCTCTTCAATATCCCCTTCATTTGAACTATCACCACCAACTGAAATCAGTGCAGGTTTGAAGACATCTGCCACGTTCTTGTCAACTTCCTCGTCTTCTTGTTTCTGATGATTATTTGCAGACTCCGCATTTCTTACAATACTGTGTGCCTTTGTTGCCATACCAGGATCTAAAACGGCCCTGATACCCTTGACAGCTTCTTGTGACGCTGCGGCCAGAATCTTTGAACTCAGAAGCCTGCTTTCTACCTTTGTATTCCTTGGCTTGGTGTTATCATGAGTAGTTGTGGATATTGCGGACGCCATAGATGTCATAAGGCCATCGTTGGATGATAGTACTTTGTCTTTATGAAATTTTGATGAGAGGGAAAGATGTGCGATTCGCTCGTGATCTGTTCGCTATATATGAAGGGAATAAACAATTACACTTCACATAGTAGAACGCTCACTTTGAGCAATTCTAATTGAGTCTCAAGATCTTTGACATCTTCTGTTCCCGCGTAATTGGGCTTTCTGTGTGTATTCATTCATGGTGATATGCTACCACACCGGTCCATGAAATACGTACTGGAGATCTTTTAACTTCTTTACAAGTCTCTGCGTTTCAAAAGTCTTGGTTTTTTTTGCCGCCTTGCGCACTTCCTTCAAATAATGATGCTGATGGAGGTCAAATTTAAGCTCGTGTAGGGGTATTGTATTTTTACACACGAGCTTTCCTGCCAATTTCAAGGATGGATCGTCCTGGTCTCGTTAAGTTTAGAACCGAGTCAATTCAGATATCTATTGTCGTGTTAAATCTTACTTCGACTTCCATATGACGTTTTCGTTTCTTCTCGGTAAGGCTAGAGGGTTTGTCGGGCAATAGTAACATCTTGACAGAGGAGAGCGAGTATTTACCACCGCGGCGTGAATATACAGACGAAGGAATTTCCTTTTCCAGAAACTCCGCAAATGGCGCCACGCTTGTAGAATGGTCTGTGTCCAAACAAAGCCACATGAAACAGTGTCACGTGCTTTACTCGTGTAGTAGACTTGTTTTCCTTTTGTTTTTACCACCTACCTCCTGCACCTCTGTTATTAGACCATAGAACCAAATAATACTGGCTATCCTAAACAATACTCTTACTCATCCTGTCAAAACAAGGTTCCCTTGGCTGAGCCAAGTATTAAACAGCTCAAAACAGCCAAAATGCCAAATAGCTGATGCTGTCAGCAAGAAGAAAAGACAGACAGAGAAGGTAGCAAAAGAAGCTTCTGTATTAAAAATCAATGAGTTGGAGGCTTGTTAAGTCTGCAAGTTGAGGATGTCTTGTCTGGGGCTGAATTGCATGGTCTGAGCTATCAAAGTCAAACCTGGTATAGAGTTGAAAGGACTTGGCTTCAACTTATGTGTTACACCCTCCTATGTTGTCTCATCCTTGTATTTCAGAGATGTCATGGAGAGAGGTTACAGAGTGGGCTTTATGGAGGTAACTAGAGCGAGACTAAATTGATATTTGAACTAGAGAGCTAGCTATGAATACATGGAGGTTTAAATACATTTGGAATGTGGGATTAATATGGAACAGGGTCATCTAAATGTGGGAAGAGAACTACATTAGGATGCTGGGGTACTAAACAAGAGAGGGGATCATGTGAAACTATGGAACATACTAGAAAATGATGTGAGGGATGACAAAGGTGATGACATGGAGGTCCATAGGTTGGAGAGATGACATGATGTTGATAACTGGATGGGGTGTGATAGTCATGGAGGTCATATGAGTGGCTTGGAGGAGATGTGCTGGCCGTGTGGGGTTCAGAGGGGAGAACATAGCTTCAGATGTGACTTAGAGGTGGGTGATTAATGGAGCTAAAGTTAAGATCTATTGGAGGGGATCTGGGATCTAACAAGGCTATTGCAAAGAGACACAAAAGGTCCAGCCCTTTAGACCATTAGGATATTGATGCTTCTGATGATGAAGGCTGGTGTTAGGATCTCACTTTGCGAGATCCCTGCCGCTTAGTCAATCATGATTAAGTGTTCTCTTCTTATTTCAGAAACCCTGCTCAGTTCCCATTGATTTCTCATCCTAGTTCTAGACCTTGCTTCAGTTAATTCACTTCACAATTCCACTCATGATATGTTTTCCTATTCAAGTAATTTCTGTTGCCTCGCGCAACAATCTTTGTAACAACTTTGCCCAAACCTTATTCTTACTCATCTGTGTTTCACCTCGCCTTTGTTTTAATTCCCGTTCTGAAAGCCCCCTTGTTCTTTTGATTTGAAATCTTTTGACTAATGTGAAATACTAATCTCATATATAATGTGTATGTAAATTAGTAGTTCTGTAGTCAGAAAATTGACTAAGATTACCCCAAGCTTCAGTTAGACCTCACCCTTGGAAATTAGGGAATCTATGAGATCTGGATGGCACAGCACATAAGCTGAAGCCAAGCCCTACTCCAAACCTCACCTGAAGTTACAACCTCACTCAAGTAATATGCAAGAACCTCGGCTTGGCCCGTTCTTAACAGTATTTTCTGACTCACACTTCTGATCTCATATTAATGTCCACTATGACTACTTGCTCCAGTATTCGCGCCGTTAGACAAGCTACGGCACCCTCGACCCTGTCTAATCTGCAAGCAATATCAGAATTACAATGAATCTCTGAACAACCCAAGGACATATGCTTCCCCAATACGGTTGATGCCAAAAACTTTGGTCAAGGCAGAGACCAAGGACGCAGAACCCCTCCACCTCCTGGGCCTCCTGATAATACCCCCCCTGACAATGACCTGGATGATGACGATAACCCATTCCAAGATGCTCACAGTGTCGATATGAATATTGACTCAGATGAGCTCGTTAAAAGGGTTTTCAAATGTCTTGCCCAACCATCCACTGTGGATTCAGGCTTCTGAGCCAAAATCCATGAACCTGAGGTTTACGATGGCATGGATCAAGCTAAGCTCCATACATTTTTCCTTCAATGTATGCTGAACTTCTGAGATCGCCCATCCACTTTCAAGACAGGTGCATCAAAGATTCAGTATGCCATCTTGTACCTCTCCAGTCCCACCTTACAGTATTTTGAACCCACCATCCTAGGTGAGACCTTTCCCGAGCCTACCTGGCTCTCAAATTGGGAAGATTTTTGCGCCTAACTCAAAATGAACTTTGGCCCCTTCAACAATGCTGTGCAAGCAGAAATAGAGCTCAAAAAAATAGTCATGAAGGATTATCACTGAGCTGTTTGCTACTTCATTGACTTCACCCAAACTTCTACTTGCACCCAGTGGAATGACACCACCCTCACTCACGCGGCTTACAAGGGATTGCCCAAGTGTATTAAGGATAGTCTCCTTAATTTCCCTCGTTTCAAGTCCCTCACTGAGCTTCGAGGCTTCATGTTGGAAATTGATAGCAGGTACTGGGAATGCAAGGAGTATGAAAACCTCACGAACCCTGCCTGAGGTTCTAACACGTCCTCCAACCGGTCCAATCCCCCCAACCAGTCCAACCAGTCCTCCTCCAGCTCTAACAACAACCAAAAGAGCCGTAAGGGGAATAACAACAACAACAGTGGAAATCAGAAGTCTGCAAACAATACCAAGACTCCTGACCTTTCATCAAAGCTCGGAAAGGACAGTAAACTTCTGCCCAAGGAGCATCAGCAATGCATTGACCAGGGACTTTGTCTCCTGTGTGGTTCGAAGGGCCACATGGTAAAAGACTGCCCAAAGTCTAAGTCAATGAACTCCTCTAATCCCAAAGCTTATGCTGCCAAAGTGAGCTCTGACTCCAAAGCCGAAGATTCCTTGGCCATGGAATCAAAAAAATAATCAGCAACCTCAGAACCATGTGGCCCAAGGATTGCGGTAACCTCGCTCGCATGCTCACTTTAAATGCCGTTTCTTCCACTCTTTCAAAGAACTCTTTAGTATTAAATTTGACATGTACCCTTATGCCTAAAACCTGTTTAGTTATCCTTTTTGACTGTGATTCTTCTGATTTCCATGTTTGGCCCTGGAGGCTTTTCTGTGACTAGGTGTTTACACCT